>WEIS01054198.1:575-14871 GCA_013389965.1 Todus mexicanus
ATTAAGCACCGATCTGAGAACAGTTTGAGAGATAACATTTTTAAAAGATCTGGAAACTCTTTGCCTCAGGAATGGAGATGCCTTTAGTTCTTATACATGGAAATCGTCCAGCTAGTTTTACTCTTTTGTGCAGATGAGTCTGGTGAGCCAGTCTTGGTTTTCCTTTGGGGCGCAGGAAGACTTGCCTGAAAAATGTTTTTTCACTGAAATTGCCTCTATTCAGCTGGTTTTCCAGACTGTTGATTTTTATTAATGTCAATTCTTAGACCTTCTCCGGATAGTATTGATCTACTATCCTCTGCCATGCTGACAGCAAAGAGAAACCGAAAATTCAATGCTTCCTCAGCTGAATCTTTCCACAGGAAATTAAGGGCTGAAATTCTCTCCACTATTCCAGCTCCCCAATCCAGTGTGTCACCACGAATAACATGTGAGTAGCTGAAACGTACTCTCCCTTGTCTGCACTCTCAGAACACAGATTTAACTGCTTTAAAAAGAGGAACCAGTGCTACTATCATGACTGCAAAGTACAGTAAACGAACAGTTCCTTGTGGAAAGCAGCACAGTGGCTTCTTGGGTTACAACATTGCTTCCTGCCAGACAGGACGGACAACTAGTCTGCTTTTACAATAGAAGATGAAAAGATGAAGAATCAAGTCAAGCTCTTATCCCCATTTAAAAGGCAAACAGAAAATAAATCAGAGGTTGGGGTTTTTTTGTTTGGCTTGTCTGTATTTATCGTATGGCACTTTAATTGCACAATAGATTACTGGAAACGGATGTTCCATTACCAAACATTCACACCAAAAGCTCATGGTGGGAATATTGGGCAAGAAATGTAACTAATAAAAGAAAGAAGGGCCAATTTAGAGAATCTTGGTCACGTCGGAGAATCCTGAGCAAGGCGACTTAGCAGTGTCCTGTTGCAATGCAGAAACTTTCTCGGTATGAAATGTTTTCCAGCTGAAAAGGTTCTGAAGATTTTCTGAAAATTCAGACCGTCTTCTGATAGAAGAGTTTCTCAGATTACTACCTTTTTGCCTGGTAACACTTCTTTTCTTTAGAAAGAGTTTCCTGAACAAATGGCTGATACATGTCCATGCTCTTTCTGCCTCCAGAATGACAGAGAGAAAAATCTTGGCAAGAACTTGAGTTCCTGACATATCTGCCCTTCTGTTGCAGTGCTGAGTTGTTATAGTTACACTAATGAAGCCCACCTAAAATTTAAATGGGTTGTCTAGACATTGCCTGAATTTAATGAGTTTGCAGCTGGTTAACTCTGATTGATCAATTGACATTTGCTAAGCAGTACTGAACTGTTTATCAACATGGAGTATAATCTTGTGTTTGACAGTGCGTAGATCAATTCTCGGATCTCTAGGGAGCTTGGCTGACTTAGTAGCACCAGGCTTGTTACACCAGTAACCATTCGCACCCTTTCTAAAACAGTAATAAGGGCTTCAGAATGTTTTCCCCATTTCAAAAATGCCCATCCACATTGAGGAATGTGTCATGTAGATGCTCCAAGCCTTATTCACATTGCTTTACATCACAGAAACAAAAGAAAATGAGAAGAGAAGAGAAGAGAAGAGAAGAGAAGAGAAGAGAAGAGAAGAGAAGAGAAGAGAAGAGAAGAGAAGAGAAGAGAAGAGAAGAGAAGAGAAGGATGCAGAAGTGCTGTGAGGGCTAGCTAGTGAAGTCTGTGACAATCATGAAACGAAAGAATTTTCCTCCTTTCCTTCCTTCAGTGACTAATTTCTGTTACTGTAACTAGCAGTAGGAATATTTATCCCCACCAAAACTCAAGCATTCACTTCCTCTTCTCCATCTCCTACAGACGCTTGAAAAAGCACTTCCCTCTCCATTCTGGCTCTGGCAGGAAAGTTTATAACAATATTACCTATAAATGAATTTCTTTTGTGTATTAAAAGCTTATAGTCTCACTCTGTATCACCATCCCCATGGGGAATGAGTCAGGGGTAGTAAGAAACACCAGCTCAAAGTTCCCAGGAGACCACACTACCAAAAGAAAGGGAAGTGATGTAACACAAGGACTTTGCAAACTTTTTTATAGGTATGGTCCCATGGACAGACCACCTCACAGACCACCCCTCTCTAGTCTTGATCACCTCTGGCTTCTTCCCAGGCTCACAGTTTCATTGTGGTTGCTGCCAGGGGAGAAGAGCTTCAATTCAAAACCAAGACACAGATGCAAGAATTTGAGGAAGTTTAACAACGAGGAAGATGCAGAAGCTGGTATTATTTAACCCAGCCCCTGGCAAGGGCATTGCAACCCCTACAGTAAGCAGCGTGATGATTGAATTGTCTTTCTCTGCCACCTTTCAGCTTGATTTGTTAGGCTAGTATTACTAGACAGGTTATCTGGATTACTAGACACATGAAAACCCTAAATAAACAGCAGAGAAAGGACATCCTGTCCACCAGTTTGCCTTCTATATGACCTTCCCAGAGCCTCAACGTGCTCAGAAAGGTATTACAGAGTTTTTAGTACAGTTTAAAATGTTTGTTCAGGATTTAGAAATATAGAAATAGGGGTAACGCAGAGGTGGGTGAACACAGTTCGTCCTTTCTTACCACTGTTTGCGGATTTTCATGGCACACTAGGGGTCAGAATCTCTCAGCAGACTCCTTGCACGTACATGTTGTGCACAAGTACACACAGACACTCA
Source organism: Todus mexicanus (assembly GCA_013389965.1). NCBI lineage: Eukaryota > Metazoa > Chordata > Aves > Coraciiformes > Todidae > Todus > Todus mexicanus. Next base: position 3,266 of record WEIS01054198.1, read on the forward strand.
GACCTAACAGAATTGCGTCCATTCTTCTACTTCAGGCCTTCACTACCAGGCCCCTTCTACAATAGTTCCAACAAACTGGTTGCCCAGACCAGACTCAAAGACAAGCTCTGGGGCACAATGATTCTTCTGACTCACACCCATTTCAGCCAACATTTCTCACAGTCTGTAACCTTCAATTTCCTCTGGTATGAGCTGGAAGTGCCTCTGCTGGTCTGCCCTCCTAACTCAAGAATTCATGCGGGCAGCTTTGCTGCACCTTAGCTTTGTTCCACCTCTGGTAATGACAAATTGGATAAACCTCACCAGAAACGGACAGACAGGAATGGAGGAACAAAGGAAGTGCCAAACTGGATCAGACTCACATTCAGTCTAGTCTCCTGTCTCCACCAGTGACTAATATCAAATGCTCCAGGAGAAGGTGTAAGAGCCCTGCAATAGGCAGCTTTTGAAGGATTTCTCTCCTCTAACAAGTTCTTACCTTGATCTTCAGTAATTAGAGGCTGGCTTCAGCCCTGAAATTACACAGTTTACTATCCTTCCTAAACATGAATTCATACAAGCTCTAAAGCTCTGCCTCTTTGTAATATTCAAATGAACATGAAGTGTCCTGAATTTCAGAGAGACAAACTGTGTTTCCAAACAACAACTAACAAGCTGCCAGGTTACAGGCAAAACACACTTCCAGATGAACAAGATAAACGGTTTATTCCCCTACAGGTTGTTTAGTTAGTTTAAAACTCTCTAAGGTAACAGTATTTCTGTTTACATGTACACACACAGAGACAAGCGTAATTACGGAAACAAGAAACGGGCTTTACCTTAATGTCTGCTGAGATCTGAAAGAATCTCTGCTTCACTCCCCCCTTCTTTCTTTTTTCTCTGTCTCTCTCCCTGTCTCTTGCATGGCTGGACTGACAGGTTGGCAGAGCTGAGAACGACAGGTTGGGTTTGTTTTTTTAGGCACAACTCCTCCCCCTCTCAAAGACAGAAAAAAAAAAAAAGTAAGACTGTTTGGGAAAAGTTCACAGAAAATCCCATCCTTTCAACACATCAGAACTGATGAGAAATATGCTACGTTTGGGAGCCCAAGCCGTTTTCCAATTTCTTTTCTCAAAAAAGGCTCAAGGTCTCCTTTGCAAGAAGTGTGAAACAACCTGAGGATTTACACCAGGAACTAATTTGACCCCAACTCTTTCCCATCTGCTACCTGATCCAACAGATAATTACAGCCCCTGTAAGGCAGCCTTGACAAGAGGATTTTTGTGAAAGTGGAAAGGCAGCACAGGTATCTTCGGGCCTTGATTTTTATCCTCACATCCCATCACTACCATGTATAATTAAAGTCACCAGTAGATGTCTGAAGTCCTCATTTTCCCCCCAGAACCCTCTGCTGCACTAACCTGCCTGCACTAGCAGCAGAAAGCTGGTTATTTTAAACTCCTGTGCTACTCCATGCTCTGGCTTGGTTGCATAGAGACCAGTTCTCCTTCTGTCCCTGTCAGCTGAAATGTGATAGTAATCCCAGAGAGACCTTTAGCAGGCCACACTGGCCACAAAAAAAGAGGTCAGTGTAAAAAGAGGCATATGCAGTACAGAGCAAGGCTGGCAGCTGTGGGCTTCCTCCAGCCCTCCCAGGGGTTCTGGCTCACCTAGGCAAGATACATTCCTGGAAACTCCTGCTACTGCAAAGTTTTTGAGCTCAGCCCGTTAGAGGGTGTTACACTCAAGATGCAGATGGTGATCTTACCCTGAGCCTATCGGTGGGGTCTTCTGATTAGGGCTGTGCCAAATGAACTCTGCCTCCTCCTGCTCCGTACCTGTACCCACCTGCCCACGGCGCTTTGCTTCTGGGGACTCAGGGGCAGAGATATCTGTCAATAAAAGCCCAGAAACAGGAGCCAAGAGGCTGATGGCTAGTGATGAAATAGCTTCCACATTCCCACTTTCCTTCAATCTATTAAAAGAATTGAGAGGCAAGTCTCTTTTGTGCTCTGATGCGTTTCCTAAGATGTCTGTTTGGGCACAAATCTGCAATATCTGTGGCTTCTCCTCTGCAGAGAAGCTCTCTTCCTTACCCCACTGTTTCAAGCAAATATCCAGTAGACTAATGACAGTCATCTGCATAAATTTGCATCAAAGACTCCTTGAATAGAATCCATCTCTCCTCTGGGTCAGATTTGCAGCTGGTTTGTAACAATGAAGTTTCAGAGATTTCATGTACCTGCGTCACTGTGGCTGGCTCCACACTATTCAGTATGCGGATAAGCAACAGCTCCGCAAAGCCGTGAGTGTTCCAAAATTTTGGGGGAAAAGAAAACAGTTTAAATTAACACCATGAACTAGATTAGAGGTGAATTCAAAGGCATTATACAAAGTCTGTATGACATCATCTACAATGATGTGCAGTTCTATGTCTTGCTAACTCAGCTTTTTCTCTTGGCCCATGTGAGGGCCATGTCCGTCTATCCCAGGACCAGCTTCCTCTCCTCCCTGGTCTCCTGCAGAATGCATTTGCTTTCAGGCCCTTCTATCAGGCAACTGTTCTCAATTGTGTTCAGTTCCCTACTTGAGATTTCCAGGGAGATAACACCACTGCTCAGAAATCTTTCCTGCCACTGGAACAAGTTAACTGAATCCAGACAAAACTGGCCCAGGCCAGCACCAAAGTTCAGTGATAATGAATCATGGCTGAGCGCACCGTTGCCTGCTGAGTGCCTCGATGAAGTGAGAACCTGTTCTTAAGGTTACAGCGTAGCAATGCTCTTCATGTTTCTGCCTTAATTTCTAATACAGATGGGATGGGGATAAGACCATATTAGCATTAAATGCGTGCCAGTCTCAGCAGTACAGTATCAAAGGCAGATTTACTAGCAGAGGATGCAGCTGTAGGTCACTTTGGCACTGATATAGAGCAGTCTTCTCAGTCCTCCCTCCTCAGCATTATGAGGCTTCAGATCTTTCTAAAGATTTGCAGTTTGCAGAATCCTTACAGAGGAAGGGTAGATCCAAAAGAGTTTATTCTCTGCTGACCCATTACCTGCTCTGAAGAGCCAGGAACTAACCCATGCCCAGGACAACATTCCTACTTTACCTCTGGTTTATTAACCTCACACAGGTTGGGCAGCCTGTGGGGTCCTGGAGGAGAAGAAAAGTTGAGCAGCATCACAACAAGGGAGAGTGTGCCAAGGTCTACCTATAGCTTCCTACTCGGTGCCAATCCAACCCTGTGATATAAACCTGGAGTGTGACATGCTTGTGTGGCTAGGCTGTGTCCACGCCAGGAGGGTCCATACAAGCCAAGAGCTGGTCCATGGCTCTTACCAAATACAGCTGCTAGAAGAGCTTAAAACCAGTCAATAAATGCACTTCAATTAAGTACTCCAGTGAGGTCAGATTTCTTGTTTTTCCTGTTTAACTGGTGAGTTTCAAGACAGTCTAATAATGAACCCTCAGAGCACATCTTATTACAGCATCAGAAAGGTTGCAAAATTACACCCAACTTTGGTTTATTATACTCAGCTAGTTCCACTCCCAGAGGAAGGAACATGTCTCACAATGTAGGAACTGAATCCAAAGTGTCTTGATGCCAATGATAAGATTCCCATGAGTTTCAATTGACTGTGGATCAATACAGTTAATATAAATTTTCCCATTGATTTCCAACTAGATTCTGTATGTCTTGCTCTCCTGTCCTGCTTTGCAAACACCTACCCCAATGTGTACAAACAATCCTTTTTTTGTTTCTTTACAGGCTTCTGTGGAGAGTGTAGCTGAGCAGACACCAATGACACCTGAGCCATCCATGTATTGCAAACTGGGAAAGGGGGAGAAAGCAACCTCATTTCAATTGCCATCTTTTAGCCTCTGGGAGTATGGATCACTTGAGCAACCTTGCAGTGGTCACTGATCCACATCCATGACCTCAAACTCCAGCAGCAGCTTGCAGAATCCAGACTGCCTTTTTTGAACTGGCTGAGACCGTTGCTCTCAATTTCCACCCAAAGTTCAAACTCTTTTTATTACCTATAAACTGGAGTGCTTAAAGTTTACCAGGGAGGTGAGAAGCTCCCTGCAGAGAAGAGCATCAGATGGGACAAGCAAGGTATGACATCTGCAGTGTTCACAGATGGGGGGGTCCCATGAAAATCAGTACCAAAGATCCTGTTAATTTTGAGGACACAAATAAACCATGAGGATGTCACAGACCCTCTGGTACCTCTGAGAAGACATTCAGACTATTGGGGGCTATGGAAGAGCTCTACCTCGTTTACATGTGCTGTTGCACAGGGAGACTATTTCAGTCTGGGGACTGAATAATTCACCAAGAAATCAGCTGGTCAGTGTGGAAATAATTTTAAATGAACTGAGCCCTTAGGTATTACATTAACTGGATCTCCAGGGAAGGATGTGGATTATTGCAGCTGAATAGAGCCCTTATTTATCAGATGGAAAAGGTTAATGTCATTTCCTTTCCTTTCCTCCATGGTTTTTCTTACCACATCACCATTTATGGATAGCAGGAGGTGCAGACAGTGTAAGAACATGTGCTTGATTGTTTAAATGACCAGAGCTGTTACTTTAATGGGAAGGAGAGGGGTAAGAAATTAAGATTTCTTCTGGTTTCCTGGGGGGAATTATGGGGCTAGGAAACATAAAACACTGAAGAAAGGAAATGGGCTCGTGGAGCACCTGGTCTTTGATTTGACATCCAAGAGCACCTAAGTGAATGAGGGAATTTTTGCATCCTCATCTACTGTGTGTGCATAATAAGAACCAGGATCAAGCTAATCTAATATCCTTATTTCATACTTTATAAAGAAAGAGTGCATTAAGAAAGGTCATCCTTTTTTTTTTTTTTAGCTCCTTGATGAAGTTTAAATACAGTTAAATTAAGTTCTACTAATAAAGAGTCTATGTTGGTTTCTAATTTGCCTCTGGAGTCTCAATAGCTGTTGACCTGAAGATAAATACCAGAGCAGTCAGCTATCTATTATATGCTTTACTAATGATGTCAACAAGGCGATTCTAATGCCAGCTGTGGAGACAATTTTCATGGTAGTAAGACCAAGAGCAGTGAAAACTTAGATTAAGGGAAGAAAGCACTTTTTCTGTGGCAGAACACTCAAGAGAGCTAAGTTTATTTCCCTGTCTTGAGTACAACGTATCCTTAGGTAAGTGACTTGGGGATACTCTCCCAGTGTAGTAGCAAAGAAGGACCTAAACCACACTGTCTGTTGTCAAAGTTCAAAGGAAGGATGAACACTTCTGACATTCGGGAATTCCAGGAGGCCAGGATCTGCCTCCCTATGTGAGTCAATGAAGAAAGACGAGTATGACGTTCATGTTAGGCTTCTGAGTACAGCCCTTCCTTCTTCTCAGTGCCTAGAGGTTTTCAGATCACTCAGCACAGGAGTCATGCATACTTCTCCTTGCCATGCCAGAGATAATAGATAGTTTGAGTTCCTCATTGCCCTCTTGTTTTCAGAGCCATCAGTAGAATTTAACTCCAGGCTAGGCCCCATAAAAAGACATCTGAATGCAGCTGTTGGCCTTTGACTACAAGGAACTACGAGATGTGGAACTGCCTCCTAACCTCAAGATCCAGCTGTTTCTCTCCCTCTAAATACAACTCCATGTTGGTGCAAAGCTCAAGCATGGACCTTTCCTCTCTCCACATCCCCCTATTCAGGGAAAGAAATGCAGATGTAAAGGATGATGTGGGTCAGGACCTCTCTGTATATACTGGATGATCCTGAGGTAACCATTCTGGCACCAGCTTCCCCTCTGAAACGGAGTCAGTAGCATTACCTTACCTCACAAAGGTTTCTTGAGGACAAAACCTGAATATTTAGGGGCACTGCAATGGGGATAACTAATTCCAGCTCGGACTGAAATGAGGAGAAAGATGCCCATTGACTTATCTGGGATTTAGAATGAGCCCTTATTCATTTTACATTAGCCACCGAACAGCCATTTGAGGATAGCAGCGAATAACTATTAATACTTGTGCAGTTAAACAATCAGCATCTAAGTCATAGCAGAGTGAATTAATGTATGTATCTAAGGCAACCACAATGCAACTACTGAGTTGGCTTTGTGGAGTGAGTATTTGCAGAATATGAAAGGAAGCGCATGTAAAGGCTGAGTGCATCTGTTCTGATTTTTTTTTCCTCGCCCGTAAAGGAACAGCTTTCCTGGACAACCATGCAGCAAGATATTACAGCAAATAGTCTTTCACAGAAAGCCAACCTTGACTTTGTTGTAATTGCTATGTAAATATAATCCCACTCATCAATTAAATGCTACTCTCCTGGGCTGGAACATTATACATGTTCATCGAGATGGAATCCCTGTCAATTCAGTTTGCTAACTCAGTATTCATGTGCATTAGCCTTGGAAAAGAGAATGTGATTGCTTGAATAAATTCAACCACTACCTCCCGCATCTCTGTATCAGTTGACACGCGTCAGTCTGACTGTAACATGGGTTCAGCAATATGTTGCCATGGAAATCCTAAATATTCAGTTCTTGGCAGGGGAATTCAAATGGCATAGCTGATAAAGAGGAACAACCCAGCCCTTGGCGAGCGCACCTCTGGCCCCCGGGTCAGGAGGTGTTACTGACGATCAGAAAGCTTTTTTTTCTCCAAAGTGCTTGAAGAAGAAGTCTTAATTTTCACTAATACTTGAACTTTCAGGTTCCAGATTCCTTAGTGAGTCACGAAATCTCTCCTAGAACTTCGCACTGCATAAGTACGGTCTCTCCAGTGGGGTTACATGACTTTCAAGCTATCTGGATCCAGCCAGTTCCACAGGGCAGAGGGTAATTGTTACTGCTCTCTGGCTGCTGTGGTATCGCTGCTCAGCAGTAGCCCTTGCACTCAGGATGACCTGTGCTTTCCGTCCCTGCACACCACCCACATGGGGCCAGCCAGCGTCTGACCCCTTGTTTTATGGTTATTGTTCTGTGTGACTGAACATTCTTAATAATTCAGCACGGTCCTATAGCTTCGCTGTTTCCTAAGCGGAGTTGCAAACTTTACAACCCAAAATACAACCCATAAAAAGATTTCCCTCTCGGGCAGAATCCAGCAGCTGTTTAACAACACACAACATCCCCCTGCAGCAGTTTAGCATGAGAAGTAATGTGTGTCATACCTAATTAAGTTGTAGGCAATTCAGGCTGGAGACCAATTCTTTGCTCCGTGTTGCTAGAGCAGAGAAACAGACCATTACTGGGGGCATTAACTGCTTCTGTAATATTGAGAATCTCAGTAACTGTTACTAGGGAGGAGAAATTGAGTTCCATAGAGCATAGGGTTTAAAACACATCCCTTGAAGTCTTTAAAGGGCGTATAGATGAGGTGTTCGGGGATACGTCTTAGGGGTGATAAAGATTAGAGTTAAAGGTTGGACTGGGTGATCTTACAGGTCTTTTCCAACCTAGGGGATTCTGTGATTCTGTGATAGTGGACATTGTCCATAGACACCGAGGTGCTGTAACATGTCCAAAGAAGAGCAATGGAGCTGGGGAAGGGTCTAGAGCACAAGCCTGGTGAGGAGTGATTGATGGACCTGGGGTTGTTCAGATTGGAGAAAAGGAGGCTTAGCTCTAGTTTTACTCCATTCCCCCTAGTCCTACCACTACCCGACATCCTGAGAAGTCCCTCCCCAGCTTTCTTGTAGGTCCCCTTAAGATACTGGAAGGCCACAATAAGGTCTCCTCGGAACCTTCTCTTCTCCAGACTGAATAACCCAAACTCTCTCAGTCTGTCTTCACAGGAGAGGTGCTCCAGCCCTCTGATCATCCTCGTGGCCCGTCTTTGGACATGCTCCAGCACATCGTTCCCTTCAGGTGGTTGTAGAGAGTGATAAGGTCCTCCTTGAGCCTCCTGTTCTCCAGGCTGAACAACCCCGGCTCCCTCAGCCTCTCCTCATGGGACTTCCCCTCCAGTCCCTTCCCCAGTCTCGTTGCTCTCCTCTCGACCCGCTCCAGCACCTCAAGATCCTTCTTGAAGTGAGGGTTAGTGGTGCCCTGGCAGTGCTGGGGAAACAGATGGACTCGATGAACTTCAAGGTGCCAAGCCAAAGGATTCTCTGACCCTGTAGCCAAGGCAGTTTTGGGGCAGGAGCTCTGCTTGGAACAAGTTTCCCCCCCGGGAGGCGGGGCCGGCGCTCTCCCTTCAGCACCACGGGAGCTGCCGGCCGGGACCGGGGAGGGTTTTGGGGGGTGTGGATCTCCCTGGAGGGACCATCGGAGGAGAAACCACCACCAAGTGCACCCAGGAAGCGTTCCAGTCCCGTATTGGGGTCAGTCAGCAGCTTCACCCAGCTCACATCTCCAGCTTTCCCCCTGGGAGCAGCAGGCGAGGCTGGGAGCTGCGCGGGCTGAGCGGAATTAGCTCATCCTTCTGCAGCGGAGAGGGAAGGGAAGAAGAAAAATGCTTCTCTCCCGTTTTAGGTTTCAGCTGATTTTGTGCTGGAAAACAAATTAACCTAAGAGGATTTTCTGAATTTGAGCTGGGAACAAAAGGCAAGGTGGAATCGTCTGGATTTTGAAAATGTGCCAAAGTCCCAAACAAGCAAATCCTTTTTTCTGATTCTTGTCTTACCAAGATCTTTCATCAGCACTAAAATAATAAAGAGAAAAGGTACTTTCTTTTCTTTTAAGTTAACGAAAAATATTCTCAAAAAAAACCCCTATTTTCAGTAAAATATTGATTGAGCTTTCTCCTCAAAAAATGTTTCTGTGCATAGAATTACTCCAGAAGAAAGTGAAGCAAAACCACCCAATCTGTGACTCTGATCTGGCAATTTAGATAAATCTATCATTTGGATTAATGAAGGTGAGAAGATCATTTGTCCAAGAGATACATCTCTGGTGTTCTCTTGAACATTAGTAATTTCATTTTCAGCTGAGACTGATTCATACTCCGCTACTGCAAAATAATCTGCCTACCAACTAAATAAATGGAGCTCATCACATGTTGTTCACTGCTTCAAGTGGGGTCTGCAGGAAAGAAGCAGCTGCCTTTGGATCTGAGCAAAGACCTAGGAAATTAATAGCCTCCTGTGACATCAAAAATATTTGGTACACTTCATTTCAGGTGAGAATTTTTCCATCAAAGGCAGAGAATTTGAAGTTTCTGTTCAAAATCCAGACCCCCACAGTATCCCACAATTTTCTGTGTTGTACATTTAAAGCATATTCACAGCTGGCCAGAAGAAACATTGAAAAGAAATGCTTCTGCTTCTATGGAAAGAGGAAATTTCTAAACAGTGGTGGAAAAGTTTACTTAAAGGGCTGGATTTCTCTTCCTCCAACAGAGTTTGTCATTTACATTTGGCCTTTGTGCTGAACACAGTAAAGAATTATGCAGGGCAGATTAAGAATAAAAAAAAAATCTGCATCGAGAAGGGTTGTAAAACAGGAGTAGGAAAAATGTCTTGCAAGACAAACCCCTCTCACATCATGTCCATGGTTGAGCTGAACATTTCAGCCCCAGCCAGCCAATCTTCCTGCACATTGCAAAGGATAATTTTGAAGATCTATATTGTACAATACTGCAGAGCACGGACTGCATCGGTGTTGGGTATCCCGTGAACTGCAGAGGCTTTCAAAAGCGTGTGAAATAATCTTATTTGTTGTCAAAATCTAAGAATAATATTATGCTTTATTGGCTTGGTGGTGGAAACTGATGTGGGTTATCAAGTGAAGGATGGTAAAAGTCTAAGGTGCCCTCAATGGATGCTGGCTCCTTGTGTTTGAACTAGAGTGACTATCTTCTTGGCCACATGTTACCAAGCACATAGCTTCCAATAGCTGTAAAAAGGAAACAGATCCAGCTCAGACTGCATAACCTACCTGTCCTGCCCCAGCATCTATTACTTCCCTGATTTCCACCACCCCAGAGCTTCCTTAGGTGTTTCACCCTTTGACTTGAATGAAGAACGTGACTCTATCACCTCTTAAAAGATTTGCTTACCAAGCTCCAAGATCCTCTGCAGTCCTGACAGCACAGCACGAGCTGAATTGCCAGCAGAGGGGGAGTCAAAGAGACATTGTGATTTGATCTGACATCCACTGAAGCCACTGGAAGTATCCTCGCCGACCACGTCCATAAAAAGAAGGAAAAACCTTCCACTAGAGAGGTTTGTGTGGTATTTTCTCCTATTCATGTTTTCTAGGTACTATCCATCGTATCAGTTTCTTTTTCTATTTATAGTAGAGTGTTCATCACTTTTTGTATGTATTAAAAAAACACCTCTGGAAAATCCAAGGCCACATATTGTCTTATGAATAATGATGATGAAAAAATATCCTCCTTGACCAGAAGGAGAAGGCACTGAGCAGCTTTAAGCAGCAAATGCTGTATGCCAACCCCTCATGCCCCTAATAAATCTGCATTTGATTGTGTGCTCTAAGTCCCTAAGCACGTTGTAGAAATGGGGCAAATCCTCTTTTGGAATTTACTGACTTAAATAAAAAATCAAAAGCAGCATAATTCCATTTATTTTAACACCATTAGATTCTGAAAAAGAAACCCTGATCTTATCATGGGATAGTGTTATTGTTATTTCTGTGATTACTGCTGCATCTTAACACTTGACACTGCACATCGCTGCTGGCCCTCTGAGTCTTCTACTGTGGAGTTAGACAGGACATGAGAAGCCTGTTAAGAGCTGGAGTGAAGCACAAAAAGCAGTTACCACTTTGGACTTTCAACCCCAGGAAAGTCTAATCTCTTTATTGTCAGAATAATGCCACTGAGCCTGGTTGGAATGGTGGTGCTGGGAAGTTTCTGCTTCCTGTTCTATGCCTCTGAGGTGTGGTAAGGTGGTATCCTACATATACCATCCTTTAGGATCACCACAATGTTTCTGCAACTGGCTCCTAGCATTGCACTAAAAAAAATCCCAATAAAACAACCAACTAAGAAAATAACCAACAAAACAAAAATAAAATAAATTTAAAAACAACCAGAAACTAAAAAATCAATGAGCTAAAACCCCTCCAGGACTTGAAGACCTGTTGGGCTGGGATTCCTGCTGCTGGCTCTATCATACCGGCGGAGCCAAAAGCTTACTCAGGCACAAGGACCTTGTCTACTTTTAATACAGACAACAATACAGAATTTAGGACTTCTCACTTCCCACTTTCTCCTCTGGAACAGCCCTCAAAACAGCTCACTGTCCAATTTTTCTTCAACCATTTCAGTTCTGAAGCTGAGTCAAGGCAGCTCTGTTGGCCTAAGCAATTAGTTAGAAGAAAGCAGTGAAGATCTCCAGTGGTTCCTCTCTGATGTGTGTTTGCTTTCACCAACAAGCATAGTGTCCTTTCAGTCCTGTCAGAATCCCAGTTCTTACTGGCCCATTGGCTCCTTGGCTCTTTGTCAAGCCCTTCATCTTCAAAGCACTCCATCCCCTTTTGATACCCGTGTCTTTATTTGCATTTGTAGCGCCCAGAACAAGCTAGGCAAATATGTTTAAAGTCCAACGTATGCTTTGTAGAATTGCCAGACTGGAAAAAAAAGTGCTCAGGAAATGGAGAAATCCATGGACCCTTAACAAACATTAAGCCTCTGACCAAAAGGAAAAAAAAAAAAA
>WEIS01054200.1:0-10780 GCA_013389965.1 Todus mexicanus
CTGGAGATCATCTGGTCCAACCATCCACTCAAAACAAAGCTAACTTTCAAGTGAGATCATATTGCTCAAGATTTTTTCCAGTTAAGCTTTCAATACTTTCAAGGATGAAGCCTTCAAGTAACGTGTTCCAATGCTTAAACATCTTGAGAAAAAAATTATTCTGTCTATTCTGGTTTTCCCTTCTGGCAAATTGGGTGTGTTGTGTCTTGTATTTTTGCACTGCATCTCCATGAGTGACCCTCTGTATCAACCGATTAGGTAGTGAAAGGCAGCCATTAAATGCCATCTCGACCTTCACAACACTAAACAAACATAACTCCTCAGCCGTTCCCTGTACATCATGAACTCCATCCAAATCTGGATGCACCTATTTCATATGCATTTCTTATTGTCAGTTAGAGGGGAATGATCACCTCCCTCAACCTACTGGCTACACTGTTGATTTTACTTTCTTTGACCCCCTGTGATTACACCAACAAATACATAACTATTCATACCACCAGCATCTGTTAGAACTAGTTAGGTAATCATATGAAATATTCCTGCTACTGTCTGTTGTTGCTCATTCCACTGTCAAATGTTCACTTTCATGCCCAAAACATGATACAAACCAAATCAGTAGTGAATGGATGAAGGAAGTACTTCCACCAATACCTGAAGACAATCCTCTTTCTCAAAACATTTCTATTATTCCTCTCAGTTGCAGGTATCAGTCTTAAGCACTTCCACGCTTGACTCAAAAAAGAGTGAAAATACAAGGTTTCACAAATGAGACTAACCTAGGAACCTAGAACCACTATTATATGTAGGCGCTAAAATTGAGATTCAAAGAGAAATCTTTTGCCAGGACAGACCAAGATCCTCTCCCTTCAGGAAACACTGATCTCTGCATCAGGAGAAAACATCCCTTGCTGCTTTGGGTCACCTAAATCACTAGCTCACAAATGCACTTCATTCAGATCCAGGACGATCTGCAGAACACATATGAAGATGCAGGTGAATCAATCACCTGTAGTCAGCTGACCATAGATGAACGATGTTCTGGGCAAGCCGAACCTCAGTGTCCTTTGAATCACTGCTGCTGCTCCCATGAGATACACTGCCTTGCTTCAGAGTCTCCCAAATACAGTTGTTCTCCCATATCCACAAGGTTAGGAGTCCAATACAGGAAACCCAGGGATCAGACACACAGAACAAAACACTACTAACAAGCCCACCAGGATGCCTTCCTAGGCACAAACCCAGTACTCCTTTACCAGTCTTTGATGGTCTTCCTGCACCTCAAACAGTATCCCTGATACAGGCAACAGTCTCTGAAAGCTGTGCAGCCTGGGCTTCCATAACATCCTGCCACCTGGGCAAACAGCTGCTACACAGGAAGGTAAAAGGAATAAAAGGGATCCTATCACCAGTCTTCACAGAGCCAAGATACAACACACCACTTCAATGTAACATGTTTGTTTAGTTTGGGTGGGGGGTTTTTTTGCTTGTTTTGTAGGTTTTTTAACCAGAAGGAGCTGAATCAACAAGCTTGAAGAGAATATGTCAACTTTGTTGACGGCAATTTGCGATCTTCTAAAAGTAACAGGCAAAGTAATTCCTGCTTCAGGATGGCAACAAGATCATGAGACCGGTGGCTTTTGTGCACCCATCCCTCTCACCAGAAGCAACTTTCTGCTCTTCCTGACATAATAAATTCAGACAAGGAGTGTGACAAAACAAGCTGCTGGAGAAGCCCCACTAGTCTTGTTGCCTTTCTATAGATTCCTACTTCTGGAATTACCTGCACAGCTGACTCTCACTACCGATCACAAGAGTTTCCCTAGTCCCCATAGCCTCATGGTCAATGTGCTGTGGGTCCAGGCGTTGGAGGGGGCTGCCCAGATGGCACTGCAGCAGGCCCGTCTGCAGAGGTACACAGAATATGCAAGTTAAATCTTTGGTGGAGCCTGGAGACAGGCTGCACTGATGTTGCCTTTTGAAGTGACTGGTGTCCAACTTTCTCAGCTGGATTCACAACTTTTTAAGAGAAAGCTGTGGGTCTTCATCAGCTGCATTACAAATGGATTCCTTCAAGCAGAGTGCTGGTGAGGTTGTAACAGCAACTACTGGTAATGGTCCCTAATGCCACAAAACAAGAAGGAGGAAGGGTGACAGGACTCGAATGACACTCGTACAACTTGCAGCAGTCTGCTGGCCAATCTGCCAGAAAACAGCAGTTCAGGAGGTACAAACAGGAGTACAAGGGAAAGACAGTGAATTTGCCCCTCAAAGGCTCTGAGCTAAGAGCACTTCCTTACTCTGCTTTCATAGTGATCTCAATGACAAATACTGAGAATCTCACACTGCCTGAAGTATGCCCTTGGAACACAGATGAGCCTTTGAAGAACAGAATATATCACCCTTTCCTGTTACGCAGCACCATATGCCACACTTCTCCACAGCCAACTCTGCTCAGGTAATCTTGCACTACCCCTCCCTCCCATCAGCACATAACTAGCTGTAGCACCTTCTGCAGGACAGGTTTGTCTTCAGCCCTTCTCTTGAGTAGTCTTAGTCCACAGAATCAGAGTCCAGTACAGACAGCCCCAATAGTCCTGAGCAAAGGTACTGAACACAACTCTCTCACTGTTCTCAAGTCTGCTTTCAGGGTCTGTCTCACACAAAGCAGCAAACTATACCCTTCTTGTCCCAGCATCCCTAGTCCCAAACTTCTTGCTAAAGAGTGGTTGTTGAGCTGGCAAGGCAAATTCCAGATCCTCACTTTCATCAGCTGGGTCAGCCTGAGTGTGGTCTGATCGCAGGTGAAAGCGACATTTCCCAAACTTGACATCTAGAGAAGTATGAGGCAAAAGCACATAATGCAAACCTCCCAGTTTGATCCAGACACAAAAGAAGGGAAAGGCACATAGCAACAAGTGGGAAACATGTAAAAATTATTACCTCAAGTTACCTCAATCAGACCAGGAAAGGACAGTCCTTTCAAGCTGTAGCAGTTGATTCCAAGAACACAAAGATTTGTGGACAACAAAAAAGGCATACATAAGTAGAACATAAACCATGGCAGCTATTGGTAGCTGACAGCACAAATGTGTGCAGGTCCCCGTCAGAAAAAGTTTTATTGGATTGGCATGTGGAAATACTACTCACTTAGTGAAAGGTTCTCAAAGAACAGGACTCAGAAGACTACTGTTTCAGGTTTTCACCATTCTCTAGCACAGACAGTGAGATAAGAGATTAAGCGGGTGATCTGCAGACAGGTCCATGCCCCTGGGAACTATGAACTTGTGTTTTCTGTCACACAGTATTAGCAGTGAAGCAGTGCTTCTTGTTTGCCTCCTTTCTCTTCCCTACAGACACATTCTAATCAAAAGACACTTAACTCGAGTTATGTTCCCACTGTGTGCTAGAGTTTTTCCAAGCAGGTGATCATTCTGACACTGCTGACAATGGTTATAGGAGGAGAGGTGGAGGATGATGCGGTCTGTGGTAACAGCCCTGCTCCGGATGCTGGGCTGGTATCCAGAAGTGCTGAACTGCCAATTCAGCAAGTCACTCCCGGTGCATCAGGATGTCCTTGCACAGCAGCAAAGATGCTGACTACAGCACAGTGACTAAGGGCCCTGGAAACACCAGTCAAGACCCTTTCTGATCCTTCTGTCCCATACAAAACAGAACAGCAAACACTAAGAAGGTTGCTCTGCAGGTATCAGACTGAGGCTTTGACAGCACACCTACCTTCGACAGGGTGCGCCCAGCGGGACAGTAGGGCACTGGGGCATCATGGAACACTGCTGGAAAACTTGGTAACAGGAGGAAGCAAAAGCTAGCGCAGCTGATGTCCACAGAACTCCACTTCAGTATACATTTTTCCTTTGGCTTTCCACATTGAGGGAAGTACCCAGAGTGCTTCTGCTCATACTTAACTAACCTTCTTGCTATATATATTTATATATACACACACCGCACCCACTCTTGCATCTGTATCCCCAAATTTTCCCTCCCCAAGCCCCCAAAAGGATCGCTTAGTTCTGAAAACGTTGTTACAAGCTAAAATGAATAAATAATACAAGCTGGCAACAGTAAAAGTCAACACAACTAATAATTAATGAGTCAACACCTTTAGCTACAGAATGAATCTGTCTGGCAGCAGTGATTGGAGTAATAATTTGGAATGCAAGAGAACACAACATCTGCCCACTGTTTTTTTTTTTCCTTTCAGAAAACCAAGGCTTTTCTTTCAAAACCAGGACTACTACCATTAGTCAACCTCTATCAAAGGTTGGATGTAAATATTGCAATTGATTCTGCAAGTGTCTAAATCTAAAGGAAAGTGAAGAATGGGATTTCTGGACGGTGGCAGTAATGTATGCACAGTTTCTTTTTTGCTGGAGTCTCATAAAAAGTAACAAAAAACAATTTACAGTTAAACAGTTACTGATGTTCTAAAATATGCATGGTAGTACATTTTATTAGCCTAGAGAACAGAGGTTCCATAGTAACATCACACTCACTGAGTATCTCAAGCCTTCTTGTGTACTGTTAAGGTGGAACAATCTTATGAACTAACCTGTACTGCTATTGCATCTGCTAATATTTGCTCTGAAAGTTTGTATCACGGCTTGATAATAAACTGTTTGGGTTTTTTCTGTATCCTTGCCAATTTTTTAATTCAATGAAAGCCTTTTGTTTGAGACAAATGAGTCGCACATGTGCTTAAGAAAATCAACATCATGTGAAGTAACAAAACTGAAGTAGAACAGTATATACAGTTTCTATTTCACTTTCCAGGTACAAAAAAATCTCACCCCAACTTCTTAAAGAAAGTACAACAGCTGCACTTGGATGTGAATCTCTCCAGGACTGAAGTTCACCTTTAGAGACAGAGGGATTATATTAATTGTAGATGAGTAAAAATAACTAATTCTCCCACCAAGCACATAGAAGAGCCTCTCTTTCATAACAAATACTCTGCTGACACAACATTCCATTTTAAAAATGGTCCTTCGATAATGGCACTCACTTTGGTAGCTGTTGGTTCCACTAGTCTCTGACGGTGGCGTGTTGAGCTGAAATGACTCTTCTGAGGCGCCCCTTCCTGACAGTGAATGGAGAAAGGGGAGGAAGAACAGAGAAAAGGGGGGAAATGGATCATGGAGGGGATGGAATGGAGGATGTTGGAGAAGGGAGAGGGAGAGTATTTAACCGAACTGTTTTTTCACTAACTTTGCAACAGTTTTATTAAATCAATTTCAATAATACCACTGCACAAGTATCAGAAAGAAAATCAAGCTTTTGCTAGAAGCAGTACATGATGCTTTTATATATATTATTCATATGCATTTAATGACAATGCCTACTATTAATACACATACATACGCACACATGTACACATGCCTACTTCATTTCTATATACACACATTAAAGTTCTTCCCAAGTATACACATGATCTTACATTTTCTTTATCAATTTAAGAAGTTACACACAAAAGAACTCAACCCTCACAATCTCAACTCAAAGATCAGCATCTCCTGTAATAAAATAAGACTTTTTGGATTCACAATCTCCATCTCCAACAGACTATCAATCACCTTTTGGTTTAGAGATTTTTACCTAGCACAGATAAATACCTTTTCTGAGAAAACTTGAGAAATAGAAGGCTCATACATGTAGAAGATAAGCATTTTCTCAGAGGAATCTGAATGAGCATTCAATAGAAAAAATAGAAGTGTAACAGTCTTCATCACATATGCAAAACCATTTAGGGTAATATCTCACTGCAGCCAGTCTTAGAACTACCTCAGTTTGCTGGAGCTGAAACAGGAGGACTTCTTCCTAGGCTTCAAACGATGAGTTACTTGGTTGTCTATTCTTGCTATTTCTTGTAGCTCCCTCTCACTGATTTAAATTGGTACTAAACAACCTCTAGAATAGGGACCAGTCTGTCCCTAACCCTTTCCTACATGGATAGAGAGGAAGCAAGGATGGTTTAGGCAAATCATTAGAAGTCTTGGGAGGAAGAGAGAACGCACATAATAACAACTACTAAATTTTGTCAAAGCAAAGAACAAAATACACCAGAAAAAATCCACCTCCATTTCTTCCATCAGTGTTATAAAGTGTGTGTAGTTCTTAAGATTTTAACAGGTGATAACTAGATAAACACGAACAGTTCTACACACCACTGCTTCTGCTAGAATTCAGTGAGAGCATTTTCTACCAGCATACAAATGCTAGCAACCAAGACAGCATAGGAAGAAGTCTCAAAACACCAAGTTGTCTGAATAATTGTGCCAACCAGCCAAAACTGTAGTAAATCTTCAGTTTGCCCGTAACTGCATTTTTTTTTTTCAAAGCTAGTCTTAAAATGCAGCGCTGTTTCTGGTCAAACCACTTGAATTATCCTGAAGAGTTTGGGTTTTGCTTTGTGCTCTCTTCACCGCTCCTTAAGTATGTACCAAGGAAAGCAAAGTTTTAAGTTGACCACTGTTCTAGAAATCAGGAAGAAGAAAAAAAGGTATTTACCCTGTGCCATCCATATCCCACAGTAAAATATTTAAAAAATTTTCCAGAATATGAGAGATACTGTTTCAAAATCCTACACCTGCTGAATCTGCCTCCTCTACCAGGAGGCAGAAGACCTACATTTAGTTTCTTCCCCAAGATACTTTGAATAGTTTAAATACTCTGTCTCAATCTCTCCACAAACTTTCCAACTTGGACAGCCCTTCACTGCTGTAGTGAGTGTGAACTCTACAGTTTGCTATTTCAGGTATGCATCTGGTGGGGAGAAGATACGGGTCAAGAGCCTGCTCCAAATCACAGGAGGCAGCAGATGAAAAAACACGAGACTGTTCCCCATTCTTTCTCACTTACAGAACAAATACGCTATTCCTTCTAGGACTCCTCTCTGGAAAAAAAATAAAAATTATATATATATATAAAATTGCAAATGCAAGATAGACTTGTTTGCATTTTTTAAAAAGATATCCACATGGTTCCTTAACTGAAAATATAGTTCTTCTGAACTTCACAAATATTTCTCAAGATCTTAAGAGACTGCTCTTTCCAAAGTAGTTTTTACCTCTTCTTAACAAAAAAGTTTCCACTCTCTGGAAGACACCATGTAGAGCAAGCTCTGTAACTCAAAAAGACCCTCAAAGATTATAGCCACTTTGGGAAGATCACAGCATATTCACCAAATCAAAGATAGTAGGAGTAGTGAAAACTAATCCTAATGGACAGAAACAGCATCACAGAAAATGTAGTTATCTAACACTTGCACAAATATTTGTTTATAATTTCAGAAGGGTTTTCTGCTAATGGCAATGTCAAAAGACAAAGTTCCAGAAAGAGCACCAAAAATAACATACACACTGAAAACAGTACACATCCAGAGAAACTGCAGCTACTACAAGCAAAGCACATTGTAGAATGAGCATCCCTTCCAGAGGAATAGCTCAGCTACAATTATCATTTGACACTTTAAAATAACAGTCAGAAAAGAAGGCCAACAAGGGCAGCTGAAGAAAAAACAGCAGGACTCTAAATAATTCTCACCTATGGTAAAGTATTTTAGGAAGACAGCACACAGAAAAATGGCCAGGAAGCAGAAAGATTCAGAGAAGCAACAATGGCAGTATTTCCATAAAGAGGAGATGAATTCACCAACACACACCACAGCTGGGCTCTGACAGCTTTGCAAGTATTCAGCACTGAGAAAAAATATTCATAGCAACAACTCCATCCACATCAAGCTGAACAAATCCTAATGCCAGCAGGTCTATTTCAATGTTTTTATGTTACTAAGTGTCATACTGAAGAAAACCTCCTCACATATCCCCAAACCATGATCCTTAAGCATGCTTCCTCCTTGGAGACTACCCCTGTGCTATCTCCTCGAAATTTATCTGCACCTAAGACATTAATTCCCTGCCACATCCTTCAGTGCCCTACACTCCAGACTGAGCATCTTATTAGAATTTGCATCTAGCAAAAGCTGCGACAAAGCTCCTGGCCAAGGCCTGCTGCCATGGTTAAGACCGTATCTTGAACATTTTCAGACACCGCAGTCTACCTCCCCGCTCTACAGCATTTCGTACTACATGCAGCTGTTCCACTCAATTACCTCACCAACTGTGCTCAGAGTGCAATGTCACAGAGTCAGCGAGAGGCCATAGAGCTGTGCTGCTGCCAGCACAAGGCAGCAGAACGCAGTGCTGTACACCTGCACTTGAAGTCTGAATTTCAAAGAACAGGTCAAGAATTAAGCCCCTTCTCTCTATCATCTAAGTGCGTTAGAAGCACATCTGATAAAAGGAGACTGGGAAACAAAAGCTAAACTAGTTCACCTTTTTTCTTTCTGATATCAAAGTATAACTGCTGGCTCTGTTGACAACAATGACTGGATTAGATCAAGGTGATTTAGCATTTTTATATATATTCACAAAAATAATAAATATATAGAGATCTAAGAGTCTTTGTTATCCTACTGAATTGGACTGTAAGGCAAAGAAATGCAAAAATTAAAACGGTATTCTGTTCTGGAAGTTTGAGCCTTTCACTGTTCCTCTCCATGACCCGTGGTTCTCAAAATAAAACATGACACATGTATCCCTGAGTGGAAATAAGAGCTCTTGACCAGTATATTTAGCTACTTCCTAGTAGCAGTCAGGATATCCATAAGAAGGGCCAGAAGGTAGATCTGGGGAACTGCAGGCCTGTTAGCCTGACCTTGGTGACAGAGAAGCTGATGGAGCAATCATCTGGAGTGCCATCACAAGACACATGTAGGACAACCAAGTGATCAGGCCCAGCCAGCATGTGTTTATGAAAGGTAGGTCCTGCTTGGCTAAACTGATCTCATTCTATGTCAAGATGATTCGCTTTCTGGATGAAGGAAAAGCTGTGGATATTGTCTACCTGGACTTCAGTAAAGTTTTTAACATCTTTTTCCACAGCATTCTCCTGGACAAACTAGCTGCTCCTGGCTGGGATGGGCATACGCTCTGCTGGATAAAAAAAGTATCTGGATGGCTGGGGCCAAAGAGCGGTGGTGAGTGATGTAAAATCCAGCTGGTGGCCAGTCACCAGGGGTGCTCCCCAGGGCTTCAAGAATGTCTAAACTTCAAAATTATCTGTCACCACTTACTACCCCTACCACTTATTCTGAAGCATTTGATTTCTTCATAAAGACAGACATGGGAATCATAACAGCATTTCACAAAGCAGGTTCAGCCTAGCATTTTGCAGTGACATAAAAATGTCCAAATACTCTGTAGAAAAAAATGATTTTAAGGGAAAGCCTCTCCCTTTGGTATTGTATGACAATGTAGGTCTTATATTCCCAAGACAATTAGTGAATACAAAGACTTTCCCCCTTTTCCCTCTCTGATAAAACATTTGTTGCTCTTCATCATTCATGCCATAATAATAGGTCAGAACCATTCTCAAATAGCATGTGGATAGAATATGTCAATCTATCAAAATAAAAAGGGGCTGTGAAATTAGTCAATTTTACCTTAAATTTCATCTTGAAACAATTCTAAGAAGTCATGAGAAATGCTATTCTACACTTTCTAAGTGAAGCATGGGACTGTGCTAACACAAAAATAATTATCTAAAAAGACAAAGCTTTAGTGAGATGAAATAGGAAAAAGGAAAAATATCAAACCACAACATTCCATATTTTTAAAAGCTCCAAAGATTCATAAACTTTTTCCTTTTATTCCAATGTAATAAAAAGTAAAAAGACAAAGTCCTTCACGAAGTTAAATTTCCACTGTGTCATCATTCATCTTTTTACAAGAGCTGCATAAACACAGCTGTGAGACTACAGAGAAAATACAACAAAATGACAAAGCAAATAAGAAATCCAGAAACAAAAATCTTCTTTTTGAATGCGATATGTTTGGTCTGACTTTTCTCCCTATTGCCTGTCAGGGGCCAAGACACCTTATTCAAAGGACACAAATCAACTTTCGATAGCTCAATACTTTTAGGATGTAGCAAAGGAAGCGATAACTACTGTGGGAGGGATACAGAATACAGCCATTCCACATTACTAAAAAATTAATTAGTATCATTGCGACATTGATACCTTACGTTATCATCATGTTACCCAGTTATGATTTTATTCATTATATGATACAATTCAGAAAGTCAGCGTACTACATCACCAATAACATTTCTTCACACACACAGATTCCTGGCATTGGTTACCTGTTGAAGAGATCTCTGAACACTACCAAGATCATCTCTATCAGAGAGGTCTTTGATAAAAACAGTCAGTGATTAGGTAAGGTCTATCCAGGTATTACAGTCATTTCATACTTAGCATCATAAGCTCTTCAACTGTATTAGAAGATAAAATGTTGACATCTCTTAATTCTGTTATAGTTGATACAACACAAAATGGCCTGTTCTAAGGTTGAGTTCATAGTAACAAGAGGCAACCAAGAAATTCAAGGTCACCAGTAGCTTTGCAGTCTTGAACAAACACATTTCTCTGTCCCTCAACTTACCAAAGAGATCACATTTCAATGATAACAAGACACTGGGAAGGAAGAAAACAGAAAGATCTAGGGAGACTCAAAAGGTAAATTAGTTTCAAGTTTTCAGTGTTATAGCTGCAGACCGGTTAATCAGCTTTTCACTAATAAGAAAAAGGGTAAAGGAGTATTGTCTTTAGAGGCACTGGGAGCCTCTTCCCCAAAAAGTTCAATTTAAGGCATTAAACCAGTTTGGTTCTATACAGACAGAAAGACGTAGCTAGGAGGGG
>WEIS01054210.1:9625-19838 GCA_013389965.1 Todus mexicanus
GTGTCTCCAGGCTGGTTTATTCCAGAATCATTTCCTAGCAAATACACAAACATTGCCTCAACTTGTGCAACAACTCCACATCCGGACAACCTCTCACGTTCTGGACAACCTCTCACGTTCTGGACAACCTCTCAGGTAACCTGGGTATTAAACCAAGCACCCAAGCCTGCCTGAGAGGGTCGCGTGGAGATGACACAGCCCCTCAGCCACTCTTCACCTTCATGCTCTTCTCTTCTGGGCCACACCATACCGGGGACCCAGAAAGGGGGACGCTGCCAGAACCGCGCCGACACCACGTTCTGCCCCGTGTCAGCTGTAAATCGCCACTGCCGAGCTCTGCCGAGCCACCAGCCACTGACCCACTCTGGGTGAAGTCCCTCATCTGAGCAGCAGCGTTGTGCTGCGGCCTTCACCGAGCCCCAGGGCTTATCAGGCTCCAACCTTCTTCCCATTATTGTTTTCTCATCCTAGGGAGGGTTTCTCCTCCTTTCCGTTTAAATTGCCTGTGTCTACACCAAGATAGTCAGGACTGGAAGGAAGCCAAGCACCACGAAGCTTCACGCAGCCTTAAATCCTCTGCTCTGAGCCCCTTTCACTCCCAGCTCCTTCCCCACCCAGCCCAAGGGATGCGCAGCACCTACTCCACCCAAGCACCCCCCGCACACACGCGCTACACCTTCTCCAGCACTCGAATAACTCACGGTCTGGGTACCCAAAGTGCAGGGGGGTTGGTGAACCACCGCTGGCAGCACCCTCTCTGCAGGAGAGGCCACCAACTGTGCCACACCGGTCCCAGCAACACGAGACCTGGGAAGGTGCAGTCTCCAGAACCGGCACGACGAGGCTGCTCTGTCCTGACTCCTCAGCTGGGGGACTCTCAGAACCCGCTACCTGATGAAGGTCACAGATCCCTGATGGGTCTGTGTAAAACCCAAGGCATTTCTGGAGCCAGCGTGTCCCAGTACTTGCCACAACAGCTTCTCTCTCTGCGCAGCAGAAATTAAAATGCAGTTACAGAAGCTGTTTTCAGATGCCCCATCAAATTAATAAACTGCCTGTGTACAATCTATCTGGCAGATGTTGCAGGGTCCTTTCATCACCATGACAGACTCCACTTGGGCTTTTTAATAAAATACCACGAGAGGGACAAGTTGGCAGCTAAAGAAATGAGGGAAAATAGGGAAGATTCGCACGGGGCCTTCAGATGAACAGAAAAAACGGTTTGTCCACCAGCCTCAGCCTTCCACTGACGTGCCCTTGGAAGGCTTCTGATCCTGGTCACACTCGAACAAGCCTTATCAGACACCACTAGCTCCTTTACTGACCACAGGTGAGAAGCCAGAGTCTGCATGCAACATGGAAAGGGAGTCCTCCCGTCCATCAGGCATAGATACAGACATCTTCCACCCCAGAGACAGATCCCCCACCCCACTGAACACACCTGCATTGACACGGACCTCACAACACACCTCAGAACGAGGCACGGACAACGAGCCGGTCCCACACGGCCCATGAACAGAAGCATGTCCCAGTGCAACGACAGAAGGACGCCCACTGGGGCAGGAGCTTACACTCGGATCTTGCCTCAACCTAATGTGGCTCCCACAGCCAAACTCTTCTCCAGCACCTCCCCTTGGAGTCCCAAACTCAGATGTTCAGCACAGTTGAACCACATCAACAATTCACAGATTGTCAGGGATTGGAAGGGACCCCCAAAGCTCCTCCAGTGCAATCCCCCCATTGCCGCAGCAGGATCACCCAGACCAAGTCCCACAGGAACTCGTCCAGGCGGCTTTGAAACGTCTCCAGAGAAGGAGACTCCACAACCCCCCTGGGCAGCCTGGGCCAGGCTCTGGCACCCTCACTGCAAACAAGTTCCTCCTCACATTCCAGTGGCACCTCCTGTGTTCCAGCTCACACCCGTTACCCCTTGTCCTGTCCCTGGGGCCATCGAGCAGAGTCTGGCTCCATCCTCCCGACACTCGCCCTTTCCGGATTTCTAACCAGGACTGAGGTCCCCCCTCAGTTTCCTTCTCTCCCAGCTCCAGAGCCCCAGCTCCCTCAGCCTTTCCTCACAAGGAATTCAGCAGCTCAAACACAAGAGCACCTGCACCGGGTCAGCTGTGCTACTGCTGAGTTACACCAGGGTGAAACCACGGCTCTCCCTGTTCCCAGGAGCGCCAGCGCAGCGAAGGGAGCAGCACCCTGTTATGCCCAGTTCAGAAGAGCACAAACCAAACAAGCCTCGATGGGTCTGGCAGAAGTTTGCACACGCTGGTTCCTCACAGCCTTTCCCATCAGATGGTCCAGGCAGAGCTCTCTGCACCTCCCTCTGTCTAGGAGGCCAGGAAGGGGCTCCCTCTGAGCAGAGCAGCCCTGCGGCTCAGCCCTGCAGCACCGATAACCACTGAGCGACAGAGTCCTGTCCCTCCTGGCAGCTCCTGCCCACGGGCACCACCTGGGCTTGGACACTCCCAGCCAGGCACCCCCAGTGCTCCCCACCTCGGGCCCCAGAACATCTCCCACTACAAACACGTGGGCTTCATTTGAAGGACATCGCTCATTTCGAAGGCACAGAGCTCTAAAGAGAAAGACATGAAAAGGACTTCTCTCCAGGCCTGTTCCTACCGTCACTGCCCCAGAGCGCCCTTCGACAGCCTGAAACTTCGCTTTAAAGCTCCCCTGAAGATCACATTAAGTCCTCGCGCTTCGTTCCATCTGCAGCCTTCAGCTTTCCCCCAGCCCACCCTGACCCAGGCACGGCACAATCAACCGTCTGGGGTGAGGGGACCTTTCTAAATTGCCTCTTCTGTACCTTGCCAAGCTCGGGGCTCCGGCTCCCGCAGAGGAACAGAGGCACAGCTGGGTCCAAGCGAGATCTGAGGTGGCACGGAGCTCAAACACAGCACTGGAGGAAATGAGATCGTTACAGATGAACAGGGACGTGACCTGAAGAACGGGCACAAGGAGGGAACAGGCAGGGCAGGAGGAAGCGCAGCCCACCCTTGGCTGCACCATCTGTCCCCGCCTGCACCACAACGTCCCTGGCACCTTCAGACGCGGGCAGGTAAAAGCAATTAAACCCAAGGCCTGGGGACCTGAAAAGTCCCCAGGAACAGATGGGATCCACCCGAGAACCATCCGAGGGGACGGGCAGGAGCTGGCACAGCAGCAGCAAGTCCAGAACTAACCGCCCTTGGCCCCACACAGCCCCTGAGCAGAGCGCGTGGCCCAGCGGCAGACGAGCCACCGGCTCTGCGGGGTCTGTCACGCCGCCCCTCCTGGGTCACCTCCACCCTCCGGCCACGGATGAGCCCGTCTGGGAGGAGACCGGCCCGGCCGCGCCGTCGCTGAAGGCCGGGTGCGCTCTGCCGGCGTACCGCCCTCTCCTCCCCGTGGGCCGGAGGAACGGCCTCACGCGGCGCCTCGGGCTTCCCGACCCCACGGCAGCAGCAGGAGCTGGAACTGGGGGGAGCTGCCCTTTATCCTGGTGGGCGCGACCAGCAGAGTTTGCTGGGAGCCGCGGCAGGTTGCCTGGCACAGGCACTCGTGCCATGGGGCACCCCCGTTTCCCAGGGGCAGGTTGGCTGTCGGGAAGGTGTGAGAGGCTCCACGTCCCAAGACGTCTCCCTGAGGACGTCTCCTCATCAGGCCGGTGGTTGGGGGGCGGCTCTGCAGCGCCAGGACGCCTGAAATCCCAAGCAGCGGCCGCGTGGAGGGGACGTGGGGCCTCGGTCCCTGGGAATCCATCGGCCTGGGTGGGACTGATGTCCCCAGGAGGTAGGGAAGGGAAAGGGGAAGAGATCAGGAGATCGGCCGGTGCTGGGAGAGGAGGGGGTGAGCGTGGACGGCAGATGAGAACCACAACCGCCGCCTCTCAGCTCTGGCCACCTCAGCTCTGGCCATCTCGGTCAGGCCACCCTGCTCAAGCTGTGCAGGTCACGTCTCCAATCTGCTTTCTGGAGACCAGATCCCGAAGCTCTGCTGAGACTGAAGAGTCCTCATTAACATTTCGGGAATACGTTCGTTCCCTTCCTTCCCTATTCCAACCTGCTGACTTTGATTGGCACTATTTTTTACAATAAATGCTTAATTAAAGGCATAATGACTGTATAATGATTGTATTAAAAGCAAGATGATTATAAAAATCAGCTTAGCAGCTGGAGGCTGCAGGGCTGAAGCATCTCCGAGCAGACACCAGCGCGGTGGGGCCGGGGGGGCCGCGCTCAGCAGCCGATGATGGAACGCGGCGCCTCCGCTGCCGCTGCGCTCGCGGACCCCAGCCCGGGGCCCTCGTCGGATCGGGGGCCAGAGAATCGCTGCAGAAACATCTCCTGCCTCGAGGGGTTTCAGCCCAGGCCAGGACNAGGTTGGAGCTGAGGAACAATTTCTTGGGCACTGTCAAGGGTTGCCCAGGCGTGTCCCAGGCTGCCCAGGGCAGGGGGGGAGTCCCCCTGATCCCTGGAGGGGTTTCCAAGCCGTGGAGATGTGGTGCTGAGGGACACGGGGCAGTGGTGCCCTGGCAGGGATGGGGAATGGGTGGACTCAACAAGTCAAAGGTCTCTCCCAGCCCAAACGGTTCTGTGATTCTATGACCCTATAACCAGAGAGCAATGGATCCACTCTCTTGACAAGGAGCTGTTGATGCGCTGGACAGAAGGTGAGGTCGGGCAGTACCTGAGAGCAGGTGGGCTCAGAGATGACCCACTACAAAAAGCAGCATCTGCCCGTGTCTCAGGAAGGACAGCGCAGAGACAGCTCTTTGTAACGCGGCTCCTCCAGCCTTTCCTTCCTTTCCATTATGGAAAAATGACTACGGAGGCTTTCCAGGGAAACAAAGAGATTTTTAAAAAATGGTGAAGCGTCCTCTAAGCCCCTTGTGTAATATCATAGAGTCATGGAACAGTTTGGGTTGGAAGGGACCTCAAAGCTCATCCAGTTCCAACCCCCTGCCCTGGGCAGGGACACCTCCCACTAGAGCAGGGTGCTCAGAGCCCCGTCCAGCCTGGTCTGTGTATACATGATATATTAGATATACAATACACTCCGACCTGCCAGGAGCAGACGATGTCGCAGTCACACCTGACAGCCCCTGGGTCTGGCCGGGCCAATCAAGCAGCCGATGGCTGAGGATGAGCTGAAGGCTACAGAAGCACCTGCCTCAGAAGGATGAGGTGGGAACTGGTCGATAATCCCTGGTCAGAAGCAGCACTAAAAGCAGCAAACAGAAAACCCCGAGAACAGCCCATTTCCAGCTCTGCGGGTGAGCAGGTACCAGCAGGGCCACCTCAGGGATCCCGGCTGCCCTGAGCACGCCCCACCAGGACCGTGGCACAGCCTGAAGCTTCCACTTCAGCTTCTACCACCATGTCAGAGTCCCTCCCATAAGCTGTCTCCTTCCATAAAGCCGCAGCGTAAGCTCTCCAGGGCCAGATTTCTTCCCTTAGATCTCCCCCACACTCCTCATTCGCTGACATCTCCCCCAGAGCACAGACACCAGAGAGACCCAGGAGACAGTGACGGACGTATGATCGGCATGGGCAGCACCATGAGGGGCTGCCCAGACCACGAGGACTAAGGATCACTGAAACAAATCTCTTGGCAGCTCATAAAGGCTTCAACAGACATCTCTGGGTGACCAAGCAATTCTAGTCCAGCCACACCCTGACGACCTCCCGGTCCTCAGGCATCTCCTGCCAAGGGCAGGGCACAGGGAGAGCACAGAGCTTGGGAAGGGCCAGAACTCCTCCCGCCAGTGCTTGCGAAACGCTCCCGTGCTGCCTGGAGAAGGCGGGAGGACACAAAGATAAGGAACTCTTTGGAAGGTGCATGCAGCAGGAGCTGCAGGCAATTGCATTCCCGCTGCCGGCTCCCTCACACGCCAACGTCTTGGAAGGGCCACATCCCTCTAGGACCACCGACAGCTGCAGGCAACCAGGAGACGGAAGGGCTGGATGAAAGAAACGGACGCGAGAACTACGTGCACCAAAGGCAGCTCTACCCACCTCCCACCGTGTCCACACCACCAGCAGCAACAGGACCCGCTACTCGGCAAAACCCTCACAGAGAGCGGCTACAAGTTACCCACGACAGGGGCTCGACTTTGCAGACGTGCTGCTCTAGGGGGTTTAGTCCATAATTAGACAGACACAACTCAGGAGGCTCCTGGATTCCTCACGCTCTCAAGCGCTGCAGAGCAGCACGTAAGAAAACCACCTGTGTGACGCCTGGGCACCTGCAGGCTCAATATCATCCTGAAGGACAGGAGCCTGGTATTGCCCGAGAATCACAGAATCATTCTGGTTGGCAGAGCCCTTTGAGATCCTGGAGCCCACCCGTTCCCCCAGCCCTGCCAGGGCACCACTGCCCCGTGTCCCTCAGCAGCACATCTCCACGGCTTGGAGACCCCTCCAGGGATCAGGGGGACTCCACCCCTGCCCTGGGCAGCCTGGGACACGCCTGGGCAACCCTTGTGCAGAAGAAATTGTTCCTCAGCTCCAACCCAATCCTCCCGTGGCGCAACCTGAGGCCGTTCCCTGAGTTTCCACACGCACTGCACACCTCAGTACAAGAAACAATAAACCCCTGACACCTCGGGGACTCCGCTCGCCCGGAGCACACGTGGCCCCTCCAGACACGCAGAAGCCGGGCTCCTGCACGACAACTTCTGCACTGGCTTCTCACCGAGCACCTGAAAGGACTGAACGGTGCTTCCAAACGGAGCAAGACCCCACGAGAAGCCGCTCTCTGCTCCTCAGACATCAGAGTTGCAGGAGTGGAAACACCAGAAGCTGTTCTCCTTGGGTATCCCGTGTTTCTTCTCTTGCAATAAATACACGGAGCGCAGAACAAGAGCAACANGCCAGGCTCTCCCCACCCTCAGCACCAACAAGTTCTCCCTTCTCTCCACTCTCAATCTCCCTCTGGCAGTTCCTACCCATCCCCCTTGTCCTGTCCCCACAGGCCCTGCTCCAAAGTCTGTCCCCATCTTTCTGCCAGGCCCCTTGAAGCCCTGCAAGGCCCCCAGAAGGTCTGCGCGGAGCCTTCTCTTCTCCAGGCTGAACCCCCCCAGCTCTCCCAGCCTGGCCTCCCAGCAGAGGGGTTCCAGCCCTCCCGGTCGGTTTGCGGGGCGCTGGCGTGAGGGAAGCGGCAGCGCCTCCCCAGCCGCTGGACACGGAGAAGCAGCTGGGACTCAGTGTCCTGCCCGCAGAGCACACCCGCAGCCACGCACCCGCCGGGCTGCCAGGGAGGAGAGATCCGGGAGGACACCAGCCCCTCGCCAAGCCGCGCCAGGGCACCCGCCCGTCCCCTGCTCCTCGCCGACTCCGGGAGGAGGAGTCCCCGGGCTCAGGGAATCCCTCCGTCTGCTGCCTCAATCCCCTCTCCGCCGAAGAGCCGCGATGTGCTTTGCCGTATTAGCACCACTCGAGCAGCTAAAACGCCTTGTCAAAGGCGGGCGTGAAAGCGTTCGGGAGGCTGACGTGACTCTTCTAAACCCTCGCTGAATGAGCTCTGCTCTGGGAACGTGCCGGGATCAGATGCTCAGGCGGCGACTGGCAACCGCAATTCTGAGCGACCGCGGGGCTGAGCGAGCCCGGACGGACGGAGGGAGGGATCTCGGACCCCCGGAGCCGCTCGGGAGCCACGGAGATAGGAAATCCCGAACGGTGAAGCGCTCGGTGGCCCCCGAGGAAGGCATCCCCGCCCTGACACATCGCTCTTGAGAAGGAGGCAGGAAAGCAGCGTGACCGGCGCAGGCTCCTTGCGGAGGCGTCGGTACCCATCCGTCCATCCATCCATCAGCGGCGGGGGCTCAGGGCGAAGGGCTCCGGCCAAGGCACTCCCCGCGAGACCAGAGCTCAGCCAAGCTCGGCAGAGAGAGCCCAGGAGTCCCACGAGATCCCAGGAGGGCTCCGCAGGCACCACCTCGCCTCGCCCCACGCGACACCCGCTTCTGCCTCCTCCCTTGGCACGGNGGCAGCTGCCCCTGCCCGGTTAGGGCTGTGAGGACCAGCACACGCTGGGTTTCCAGCACCCCACAGCCCAGGGGTTCCCGGAGCTGGAGGCTGCCGCAGCCGCAGTGCCTCACCCGCGCCGGCAAACCCGCCTCCCATAAATGAACCTGCTCCTCTTTTAAAATCCGTTCACATTCTTGGCCTCCACAGTGTCCTGCAGCAATCAATTCTGCAGTTTAACACTACGCTGCACAAAAAAAAGCGCTCTCCTCTGTCTCAGGGCTGGCGCCAACGTCTCTCTGAACACCTCCGGGCTCCTGCGCTAGAGGATTAGTGAGCAGCCTTCCCCCGAACCACCCGTGAAATCACCGACGGCCGTCGCGTCATTTATCTCCCAGACGCATTAAGTCCTGAACGGCACAGGGGGATCTCCTTGTGCAGATGCCACCGAAGGCTTCGATCCTGATGCCGTGGGGAGAGGGGGAGCCCAGCTGGCAGACGGGGCACGCCGTGGGTTTGCCCTGCGCTTGTTGATGGGGTTTGGTTCAGCCCCAAGAGCTTTCCTCATAATTCCTCCCTCTCCATCAGCCAGGGGGACCGGCCGGCTCTGCAGCCCTCCCCGAGCGTTCCTGTTCTCTCCTTAGTTACAATCACCATCGACAATGCCACAGAGAAACCCCCGCTCCACGATCTACCATCCGAACGCCAACAGCTCACTGACCCCCGCTGCTGCCTGTGCCTCGCTTGGGCTCACTCTCTGCTGTCTGCACCATTTACAGACATTTTCCTGCTCCCTCTTCAGCTCGTTGCCCCTGCCCAGCTCTCACCCCCCCGATTCCACACGGTCTGCCCCGGACGAGCACGGGCACCGCGCTGCCAGGGGCTGCTCCGCTCCGCGTGGCAACGCTGGGGCTGCTCTGCACAGCCAGCCCGGAGCACCGCGAGCGCCCGCCGGCCACCGGCTCCTCCAGCACTTGCTGCCGCCTCGCTGCCGCCGCTTTGTGATCTTTAAACACAAAGGACTAGACGGTAACACTTCTGAGCAGCCCGCTGACACCTCCGCGGCTCCGAATGCCGGGAGCTGCCGGCTCCGTGATCAGCGGCGCGGACCTCTCCTGCTGTCCGAGGCACTTTGCAGCATGACGCGGCACTTCTGCGGCGCTCGGGAAATTAAACATCCTCGGCGATATGAAACACGCGGAGCTCGGCACAACCCCACAAAGCGCAGGACCAGAGCGCTGTCGGGGCCGCTCAGCTCATCACCTCAGCTTCCAGAGGGACACGGCCCTGGCTCCTGGGCTCCTGCCTCCTGCCACGGCAGAGCACGAAGCGGCCACGGGGCAGCTGAGCATGGCCCGTTACTGGGGTAATGTTGGTGCGAGGCCCTACAGCTGGCAGAGGGGAGATTTAGATTAGAAATGAGGAAGAAATTCTTCACTCTGAGGGTGGTGAGAGCCTGGCCCAGGTTGCCCAGGGAAGCTGTGGATGCTCCATCCCTGGATGTGTTCAAATCCAGGTTGGACGGGGCTCTGAGCAACCTGCTCTAGTGGGAGGTGTCTCTGCCCATGGCAGGGGGGTGGAACGAGATGATCTTCGAGGTCCATTTCAACCCGAACCATTCTACGATTGTAACTGATCCTGTCACGCTACCAGGACGTGGTGCTGCAGAACCCTACACCTGCTGTGGCACGTTACCGGGATATGGTCCTGCAGGGTCCCACCACCAGCGAGACACCGGGAGAGGGACAGGGAGAGCCTCTGAGCTTCCCCAGGTTCACACCTTGCACCGCTCTGTTTCTGCAGTCCCACCAGAGGAAACGTTTGGTGTCACCACCTAGGGAAGTGCAATCCAAAGACTTCACAGCCGAGCTGAAAACTTTAAAGCCAAGCGGGAAATACCAACAGCCAGGGGGTCAGCTCTCCACGTGGAGCTAGCAAGGGACCATGTGCTCATGGGCTGAGGTCCAAATAACGGTGGGCANCGCGACACCCGCTTCTGCCTCCTCCCTTGGCAGCACAGAGGGACAAAATCATCCTCGTTTCTCATATCCCTGTGTCGGGCTGAATACAACGGCCACAGAAATCCTGCAGATTCAGGGAGCCCCTGGAAGAAACAGTGAACCTGGTTCCACGTCCAAAGGAGGAGCTGAGGGCAACGCCAGCTTAGCCCTCGTGAGCCCAGCCAAAGGCTGAGGCACCCATCACCCCGTGCCCTGACACCCACCCCCTGTCCCCTGGCACCCACCACCCCATCCCTA
>WEIS01054210.1:20710-33252 GCA_013389965.1 Todus mexicanus
CTTCTGCGGCGCTCGGGAAATTAAACATCCTCGGCGATATGAAACACGCGGAGCTCGGCACAACCCCACAAAGCGCAGGACCAGAGCGCTGTCGGGGCCGCTCAGCTCATCACCTCAGCTTCCAGAGGGACACGGCCCTGGCTCCTGGGCTCCTGCCTCCTGCCACGGCAGAGCACGAAGCGGCCACGGGGCAGCTGAGCATGGCCCGTTACTGGGGTAATGTTGGTGCGAGGCCCTACAGCTGGCAGAGGGGAGATTTAGATTAGAAATGAGGAAGAAATTCTTCACTCTGAGGGTGGTGGAGACCCGGCCCAGGTTGCCCAGGGAAGCTGTGGATGCTCCATCCCTGGATATGTTCAAATCCAGGTTGGACGGGGCTCTGAGCAACCTGCTCTAGCGGGAGGTGTCTCTGCCCATGGCAGGGGGGTGGAACGAGATGATCTTCGAGGTCCATTTCAACCCGAACCATTCTACGATTGTAACTGATCCTGTCACGCTACCAGGACGTGGTGCTGCAGAACCCTACACCTGCTGTGGCACGTTACCGGGATATGGTCCTGCAGGGTCCCACCACCAGCGAGACACGGGGAGAGGGACAGGGAGAGCCTCTGAGCTTCCCCAGGTTCACACCTTGCACCGCTCTGTTTCTGCAGTCCCACCAGAGGAAACGTTTGGTGTCACCACCTAGGGAAGTGCAATCCAAAGACTTCACAGCCGAGCTGAAAACTTTAAAGCCAAGCGGGAAATACCAACAGCCAGGGGGTCAGCTCTCCACGTGGAGCTAGCAAGGGACCATGTGCTCTTGGGCTGAGGTCCAAATAACGGTGGGCACCAGAGCAGTTACACAGCGAGCATTACACTTCCTTGAAAAACAATCAGCAGGCACTAAAACACTGCACAATCCTCACGGGAACTCCCAAACTCATTGATACCGGATCTCATTTCGCCTCGCCAAGCCCACACTGGAATGGACAGGGGAGCAGGCGGCTTTGCCAGGGCTGCTCCAGGGCTGGGTCCGACCCAGTGGCAGAGCACCCGATGCTGGGAGACTTCCCTGAGGCCACCGACCACCCGCAAGGCACAGCCACAGCGCCCATCCCCAGGCTGCCCTGCCTCCTGCTCGTGGGCACCGGCGCCTCCTCCTCCATAGTCACCGGCCCCGCTGGGCCCCTGCCCGGAGCTGGAGGCAGCGGCAGCCACCGCTCCGGATCCGGCTCCTCGCTGCCGGCATCTGCCACCTCGAGATGCTGCTTTTCCCACAGGCACTGCTCCATCAACCCGCGACGCAATTTGCTTGGGACAGAAGCACCCACAGAGGTGTGAGCGAGGGAAGAGAGCAGATGAAAGGGAGGATTCGTTTCTGATCAGCAGCCGCCCCCAGAGACAATTGCTGCGGAGAGCGGAGGGAGGGATGCGCAGAGCCCCGCCTGGGCAGGCAGAGATTCACAGGAGCAGAATTGTTGGAAGAGACCTCAAAGATCCTGGAGCCCAACCATCCCCCAGCCCTGCCAGGGCACCACTGCCCCGTGTCCCTCAGCACCACATCTCCACGGCTTGGAAACCCCTCCAGGGATCAGGGGGACTCCCCCCCTGCCCTGGGCAGCCTGGGACACGCCTGGGCAACCCTTGACAGTGCCCAAGAAATTGTTCCTCAGCTCCAACCTCAACCTCCCCTGGCTGGGGCAACTTGAGGCCGGTTCCTCTTGTGCTGCCGCTTGTTCCTTGGCAGCAGAGCCCGACCCCCCCTGGCTCCAAGCTCCTGAATGAACTGGAGGGAGTTGTGGAGAGCCAGAAGGTCTCCCCTGAGCCTCCTTCTCTCCAGACTGCACTCCTGTGCTGCAGCCATCGCTGCCAGCACCGCCGAGCGAAGCCAGGCTCGGGGTTATCCAGCCCTGCCGACAGTGCAGCAGAAGCAGCCTGTGACTCACCTCGTCGTGCCGGCATTTCCAGCCAGCCCCGCAATGCTGAGGGCTTGCCCACAGCGCTCAGAGACAGCGGCCAGACACCGGCAGCTTCCCACCTCTCCTATCTGGAGCGAGCCCCGCGCGTCGCTCTGCTCCTCCCCACACCTCTCCTGCTCCGCTCTCTGCCTCACGCGTTTCCACTTCGTCCCGCTACTACTACTGCTTCATCCTTTACCCTTTTCATTGCTGTGAAAAGCTTGGTTCGGCTCATGAGAGATCTAACGCCAGGATCAACATCCGACCAGAGGCAGCTGCAAGCAGCAGAGCCCTGGAGAGCCTCGAGGTGAGACGAGTCCACCGGGCCTCCGAAGGCCTGGCCGCAGCTTGCACTCCGGGGGTGCTTTCCAAGCGGCAGGCCTGAGAGCAGGACGTGTTCAGGCCACGCGAGGCAGCTCCATGTGCAGATACACCCGAAGCCGCACCAGGAGTGGAAACGGTTCGTTTTGCCCTGTCTTAAAAGGACCAGATTCCGCCCAGGGCTCTGGACCGTCACCGCTGAGTTCCGCTTTACCTCCCCAAAATGGCAGGTGCCGACAAAACCCTGAGGCAACGAGGGTTTCCAGCAACGCTCCCTCCTGGAACACGGAGAGGACACGTTCAACTGAAACTCTTATTAACTGCTTTGTATTTTTTAAAGTTATTTTTCCTTTAATTTTCACAGCGCAAGGTTAGAAGGGCTTTTAAAGGCCACTTAGAATAAAAAGAAAATAAGCAGGTGGTAATAACCACCCTTCAGCACCTCATTATACGGTGAACCCCAGAATCCCAGCCTGGTGGGGCTGGCAGGGCCCTCTGGGGATCCTCTGGTGCCACCCCCCTGCTCCAGCAGGGTCACCCCGAGCAGGGGGCCCAGCATCGCAGTGTCCAGGCGCGCTTGGAATCTCTGCGCACAAGGAGACTCCACAACCTCTCTGGGCAGCCTGGGCCAGCTGAAGAGCAGCTGGTGGGAGATAACCACCAGTATCTCCCCTCTTGCCGACCCCAGGGTCACTCCCTGCCACCACTTCTCTTTCTGTTCAACTTTCTGTTCTCCTGCCTTGAGTTGTTGCAAGCGCAACACCCCAGCCCCCAGCCGAGCACCCTCTGCACCTCCCTCCCTTCAGTCTTCTGCAGACCGTGAGTTCGGGCCACTCTCACCAAGAAATGGAACCAGACGGTCCTTTGTGCTGATCAACATGACCAGCTCTACAGACCTGTCGTAAAGACCAACTATGAGAAGAGAGGAGAGGGGGAGAGGAAGGAGAGAGGAGGAGGAGAAGGGAGAGAGGAGGAGGAGGAGAAGGGGGAGAGAGGAGGAGAAGAAGGGGGAGAGAGGAGGAGGAGGAGAAGGGGGAGAGAGGAGGAGGAGGAGAAGGGGGAGAGAGGAGAGAAGATGCCNGAGCAGGAGAGGAAGAGGGAGAGAGGAGGAGGAGGAGAAGGGGGAGAGAGGAGAGAAGATGCCCTGGCACTGAGTTGACATGACACAAAACTCCTGTCGCTAACTGGGATACGGTGATGATGCAAAACACGAATGAACATGGAGCAGCCAGCCCGGAGAGGAGCTGGGTCACGCCATCCCGGGCAGCCGTTCGCACGAGGTGCACCACGCAGAGAACTTAAGAAAACCCCAAGAAGCTCACACATTACCGCATTCGGAATAGGCACGTCCCCAGGGCAAGGAGACCCCAGAAGCATCACGAGCAGGTGCTGAGGCTTCTGGAGAGCTGCCGTGATTGAAAAAAACATTTTAAAAAAGATCAGGAGAACAAAACGCGTGACACCGGGAATGGGCCACCTCATCCGCGCACCAAGCGCGACAGCGGCCACTTCATGTCGGGAGCTCTTCTCAGCCACGGAAAAGTTAGAGACCGACAAGGGACATGACCAGAGCCATGAGAGGTTTGGGATTTTTTTATGATAAAAGACTAAACCCCGGGAACTTTGAAAGAAGAGAAAACAAGGAGAACGACGAAGTGCAACAGTGAAACCCACACAATGTCCTGTGCACGCTTGTCAGGTTTGGTGTCCAGCGAGAAATGTCGGCGGCGATGCCGATGTCACACAGGCTCTCAGCAGAGACCCAGGAGTCAGCGACACGGCCCGACCTCTGTGCAGTAAAGACTCCGTAGGGTGCACAACGTACCCCACCCCTGTCCCACGTCTTGCGAACCGAAAGAAAACCTTTTGGGAGGAAAGAGGCGTGCTAATTAGCGAAGCTGCCTGAGAAAGTGAGAAACTCCTGCTTGGAAAACAGAGAGGAGGGAGCTACGAGTCCTTCGCCCTAGAGCAGCACCCCTGGCACAAAGCAAGGGGGAAGAAGACCCCAAATTAAAATGGAATTAGAAGGGAGGAAGAGGAAAATACTTCATTTACATGAAGGTTTTTAAAAGGAGTGGCTCTGCAGTAGCCCAAGGAGGAAGCCAAGGGTGAAGAGCAAGCAGCCAGGACAGAGGCAGAGGAGGTGCTCCCTTCCCAAACGCTGCTGAAAGGTGCCAGATCCAAAAACTGAACAGGCAGATGGAGCGTTGTTGGGAGGCTCCCAGTGAAAACGGCAGGAGAGAGGCCCCATTTGAAGCAGACACCGGTAACTCCTTCTCTTGCCCCCCTCTCTTTTTGAGGCAGCGCTTCCTCTCTCTACAGCAGCATCTCATCCTGCGCCTCACTGCGCGTGGCAACGAGAGCTCTCCACAGCAGACCGCCTGCTCCTTGAAGGACGGCGAACCCTTCACGACTGCGCACCACACGCGCCGAGGTTTGGGATGGGTTCCTCCGAGCAGCCTGCCAAGCTCCAGGGGCAGACTGGCGGGATCAGCCTCATCCCATCGTCCTCGCCCGCCCCGTGCTGCTGGCAGGGTGGTCCCCACAGAGAGCGAAGTTCCTCCTCCCGTCCCGGCCAAGCCAGGGAACGCCGCGGCTCGGAGCTGGTCCTGTGAATCAGCAGAGCCCCAGGAAACGCTCCCAAGCAGCATCAGCATTTGCAAACCTAATGGCATTTCAGGGAAGCACTGGCACCGGTTTGCAGCAGCATAAATCATCCCGGTGGAGCTGCCAACGCGATATGATGCCTGCCGCTTTTTCACTAAAACATTCTGCTTGCAGGAGCCTTCGATGTGCCTGAAGTTAACTGCTTAGCGTGACTTTTCCTACACCAGGAATTTGCTCGCTGATGTTTTAAAGGACAAGGCCCAGCCCAGCCTGGAGCTGGGCTGGGGCTCAGTTGTGGTTCAGAACTACGCTGAAAGAAAACATCATCGCAGCATCTAAAGCAAACAAAAAGCTCTTAAAAAGACTCTGAACAGGCAGCAGTGGCATTTGCGTACTCAAAACAGGCTTAGATTTGGCAGAAAAGGTCTTTGCAAGGTGCTTAGTGCCACCAACACACGAAACCAACCTCTTCTGGGAACAGTTTAAGCTTAAAAAATATATATATTATATCTCACGTTGGTGCCACCGTTGCAGGTCTGCAGGTCAACGTCCGGAGCCTGTTCCCACTGAGAACACGCACTCCCCGTTGCTCTGACAGCCTCAGAGGTCCTGTTTCATCCCTGGGAGGAAGAATGCTCACGAACCTGCTCCTGCTCTCCTGCCTGATCTCTTTCTGTGCTTCCTCTGCTGCCTCCTCCCCAGAAGAGGGTCTCCCGCTGCCCACAGCGCTCCTGGCAAGTTGTGCCTTCTCTTCCCACTTCCCAGCATGGACGGCTGCCCTGCCACGCCGAGGTCACCACAGATGCCACAACGGGAGAACCCAGCCCGGGGAAGGTGCGCGGCGATCTCGGTTGCTACAGCCCCTGTTCATGGGCACAGCCCAACCATTGCTCAGCGTGGATCAGGATGACAATTTCATTTCCACATATTTGCCCCTCCACCGTCCCTGCCCTGAAAGCCGCTGGGCTGCGCCGCCAGCAGCAGCAGCCTGGAGGAGGCAGCCCCCAGTTCCTGCCCACTCCGTGCTGGAAGACGGGGCGAGACCCATCTGCTAGCGAGGGGCCATGGGTCTGGAGAGTGGGGCTTGCCCTGCAGACACAGGAGGGATGGTGGGTTTGGTGGGACTTGGGTCACAGCTCATAGATTCACAGAACANCCCCAGGACACCCTTGGCCTTCCTGGCCACAAGGGCCCGTTGCTGCTCATGGGCATCCTGCTGCCACCAGCACCCCCAGGGCCCTTTCTCTTTCACTGCTCTCCAACAGCTCAGTCCCCAGCCTGGACTGGTACCTGGGGTTGTTCCTGTCCAAATGCAAGACTCTCCACTAGCCCTTGTTCTATTTCATTCAATTTCTCCCTGCCCAACTCCCCAGCCCGTCCAGGTCTCCTTAAACAGCAGCACAGCTCTGGTGTGGCAGCCACTCCTCGCACAAGAAGAGGGCAATGGGAGCAGATGAGGATGCTGCTGGTGCCCAGCACTGGTGGGGTCAGTTCTGCTTCACCCAATGCTCCCCAGTCACATCCTCGCAGATCAGGGGACTGGATCTCTGGTCTGTGAGGACTGGTACCACAAAAGACACTATGGTGGCACCTCTCCCTCCTGGCTAAGCTCAAATACTGACATCCCAGCACTGAAAAACCCAACCAACCTACACCAAGAGCACATGAACTGGGTGTGAGGTCCCACCGCCCCATTCGTAAGCAGGGGGGCAGGAAGCAGGGGCTGGTGCTGCCCCGGGGTGAGCCAGCACTTTGCAGAGACTCTCCTGGGATCAGCTCGCTCCTCTCCACAGCTCTCAGCAGAAACCACGGGAGTATCTTCTCAGGAGGCACGTGCATCTCCTCGGCTGGTCTTGCTGCATGCGTCACGAGTCGCATAGGAACAGGGAAACTTCAGGAACCGTGAGAAAGGCAGCAGGGTGGGAAAGGGAAATCCCTGCTTGTACTCTGCCCCCAGCCCCATCCAGGCGAGACAGCAGGAATCGAGGACAGAGGAGGAAAGGCGGGTCTGGAAGCCCTTGTGAACACACATCCCCACACACAAAGGACACGGCAAGGAAAAAAGTGGAAAAGGATGAGGTGGAGCGAGGAAAAAGAAACGAAAAAAAAGTCATAGTTACCTAGTTCACGGAGCTGCTCGTCTACTTGTGAAGCATGAACGGAAATGAAAGAGAAAGAACATGGGACACATGGACCAGCGAGAGCAAAGCAGAAAAACACATGAATGAAGCACAAGAGCTGTTTCCCCTCAGTCACCACGACACATCTGGCCGTGGGCAGCGAGGGGACACTGGCAGCCCGGCATCGACAGCCCAGGGGTGTTGGCCCCGCCGTGTCTGGTTTACCAAAACCCAGAGCTCCACCCGCATTCTGACCATCTGGAGGACGATGCTTCTCGACTGCTCTACCGCACGGCCTCGCATCCAAGAGGCAAAACCATTCTGCAACACCCGAAACAAGGAAATTCAATTTA
Source organism: Todus mexicanus (assembly GCA_013389965.1). NCBI lineage: Eukaryota > Metazoa > Chordata > Aves > Coraciiformes > Todidae > Todus > Todus mexicanus. Next base: position 28,052 of record WEIS01054210.1, read on the forward strand.
TAAAACATTCCATATACTGAAGACAAAAGTGTCTCCTCTGTCCCTTCTGCCCAAGAGGGCAACAGAAAGCTTTGTCGTTCCCCTCCTCGTACCACTTCCCACTCACGTCTGGACAGCCCCACGTTCACCCTCAGCACCAGGCTTGTGTAAACCACGAGGGCGCTGGACACACGTTCATCCCGAGCATGGATTGGGAAGCACCGGGTCAAGGTCCACCAAGACCTGACTGTCCCGGCAGCCTCTGCCCTTGCGGAGCCTCAGGCTCAGCTCCAAGCTCATGGACTCGCTGAACAGGTTGCCCAGGGGAGCTGTGGATGCTCCGTCACTGGATACGTTCAAGACCAGGTTGGACGAGGCTTTGAGCAACCTGCTCTGGTGGGAGGCGCCCCTGCCACGGCAGAGGGGTTGGAACTAGATCATCTTTGAGGTCTCTTCCAACCCAAAACATTCTCTGATTCGATGACTCAGCTGAATGGAGGACATTACAACCTGCTCAAACGCACACGGTTCTCCACACAGATGGTCAGGTCCTCCACAGAGACCCAAGCCAGGCTGTTACACCAAACCTGTTGCTGTGATTAAATTGACAGTGCCGAGCCTACGTGCCCGTAAAGAGAGAAGCCACGGGTCGGGGCTGACGGGGCAATTCTTGGATGTCCAAGGACTTGGCTACGCAGGGAGGCTCCCGAGGAACGCAGCCAGGCGGCGGTTCAGCCGCTCTGCGGGGGTGTCCAGCGGCACAGCCCCACCTCGCCGCGAGCACAGCCCAGGCGCTCGCTCCTCCAGCCAGCAGACGCCACGCGACCCTGGCGCGCGTCAGTCCCACCGCCGCTCGCACCCCAGGCCTCCCTCTAATAATAGGCCCGCGCGCCCCCATCGCCCAAAACTGGGACACCACTAAGGTCAAGTCGAGGCGCGCGGAAGATGCTGCCTTGAATTAATGAAGCCTTTTCTAATTCTGGAAGGTAAACAGGGACAGCTGCCAGGGATGCGTTTGACTGGAATGTCTGACTCATTCCAGTCGTTTCCAAGACAAGCCAGACTCCACACTGCTAAAACAGCCCCCCAAACTCCAACAGGTCAGCTTCAGAGGTCACCTACAGAACGCATCTTGGCCTCTAAATTCACTTGCCACCACGCGGGGCAGGAAGCCACATCTGCACCAGGGCACCAGCTCTGCCTGAGGCCAGGACAGGACAGGAGGCAACCCCACCCTGCACTCCAAGGATTAACAAATCCATTCCCAAGACCCAGGGAGCGTTTCATTGCCAAGGAGAACGCAGGTGTTGTAGGAACGGTCCATAACTGTGTCTGATGAGTGACTAAGACATCGCAGTGAAGAAAGGGAGTACAAGGGAACTGTTGCCCCAGAGGACTGAGCTCAAGCACAAGCCCAGGCTGGGTGGAGTGTGGATGGAGAGCAGTCCAAGAAGGAGGACCTGGGGGTGCTGGGGTGAGGAGCTGGAGCTGAGCCGGCCCCGAGCACCCCTGGCCCCCCGGGCTGATCCCCAGCAGCGTGGGCAGCAGGGCCAGGGCTTGGGGGATCCTGCCCCTCTGCTGCCAGGGCTCTGGGGAGCCCCCCCTGCAGGGCTGGGCCCAGCTCTGGAGGCCTCAGCCCAGCAGAGACAGGGACCTGGTGGAGCGGGGCCAGAGGAGGCCCCAGCAATGCTGGGAGGGCTGGAACCCCTCTGCTGGGAGGCCAGGCTGGGAGAGCTGGGGGGGTTCAGCCTGGAGAAGAGAAGGCTCCGCGCAGACCTTCTGGGGGCCTTGCAGGGCTTCAAGGGGCCTGGCAGAAAGATGGGGACAGACTTTGGAGCAGGGCCTGTGGGGACGGGACAAGGGGGCTGGGTTGGAACTGCCAGAGGGAGCTTGAGAGTGGAGAGAAGGGAGAAGTTGTTGGTGCTGAGGGTGGGGAGAGCCTGGCCCAGGTTGCCCAGGGAAGCTGTGGATGCTCCATCCCTGAGTGTGTTCAAGGCCAAGCAGGACGGGGCTTTCCACAATCTGGTCATGGGAGATGACCCTGCTCCCTGCAGGGGGATTGGAACCAGATGATCTCTAAGGTCCCTTCCAACCCAAACCATTCTATGATTCTCTGACCAAACCACGGCATTACACGTGCAGGAAGCGTCAGGAAACGCAGAAATATCCTCACTAAAACTTCAACGAAAGAGGGGCAATTTTGTTTAATTTTTCTAAACTACAGTTAAGTTTGCCACCACGGGGGCTATTTCCGGATCCAAAAGTTTGCAGACAGAAAGCTCAGTGAAGGCGGCGCGTGCACCCTGACTGCTCTGCACGGATCAGGCGGGTTACACCACGAGGCGCATCCCCTCCATCTGTCACCGACAGAGAATGTCAAAGCAAAAAATATCAGTTAATTCGTCACGTGCAGGAAGATCCGCTAATTTCTATCAGTGATAGAACTGAAATGCATTCGTCACAGCAAATCGCATTTGCAAGTGGATGCTCTTACGCAGAATTAAAGTGAATATAATTCCCTTTATCATAATTATAGCTCTGGGAGTGAACCGAGCTAAATGAACTATTTTAGATCCCAGCCAGAGGCCAGAACTGCCGCTAAGTGGGTGAACTGGTCTGCTACAAAGGGCACCGGGGACCAGCTCTCTGGTTTCCCTGCGCAGCCATGAAGGAAAATCTGGGTTGTGGGATGTAACAGAGACAAGCTTGAAAGGCCCGTGGTGCTGGCAAAGCAGCTGTTCACCGGTTCATCTGCGCCACCTCTGCTGGGGCTTGCTACGGCCAGACACAGAACGAGACGCCCCCGCCTTCGGAAACGCTACGATGGGGATTGGGAGTTGCAGCTGCACAAGCCACCAAAATCCCACCGGCAGATTGCAGGTGTCGGGGCCACAAACAGAGCGAGGAGCACCCTGGTGACGGTGCAGGCCAGCAGGCACATCGCAGCGGGGCTGAGTCCCGCCAGAACAGCCTCACCCAGCAGCTTCTGCCGGCAAAACATCGCTCCAGGCAGATCCCAACAGGGCTGGACACTGTGGGGGCAACCACGAATCACCACCAAAACCTTCATCTAAGCGCGTGCCTTGTGGATCCACGACAAGCTGAAGTCCCTCGACACAGACGACTGCGAGGACATCCCTTTGCAGCCCACACAGTCCCCGGGCGAGCCCCCGTGGCTCGAGGGAGGAGGTTCCCCTTGGTCTGCAGGCGCAGGAACTCCTACGAGCACCGGGCATCTCTTCAGCTCCCTGCTACAATAGCCTAAAGCAACCGTCTGGAACCGTAACTCTCTTGCTTCTAATAAACTGCAGCTCTTCCCACCATTAAATATTAACACAGCATTTAGAGGTAACGCGGGAAACACAGAAAATCATTCACATCATCACTTGAATGCTAGAAATAGATCATAGAATTGTTATGGTTAGAAAAGATCTTTGAGATCATTGAGTCCAACCGTTCCCCCAGCCCTGCCAGGGCACCACTGCCCCGTGTCCCTCAGCACCACATCTCCACGGCTTGGAAACCCCTCCAGGGATCAGGGGGACTCCAGCCCTGCCCTGGGCAGCCTGGGCCAGGCCTGGGGAACCCTGGACAGTGCCCAAGAAATTGTTCCTCAGCTCCAACCTCAACCTCCCCTGGCTGGGGCAACTTGAGGCCGGTTCCTCTTGTCCTGCCGCTTGTTCCTTGGCAGCAGAGCCCGACCCCCCCTGGCTCCAAGCTCCTGAATGAGCTTGAGGGAGTTGTGCAGAGCCAGAAGGTCTCCCCTGAGCCTCCTTTGCTCCAGGCCAATCCTCACCAACCTAAAACTGCTGGGAGATCCCTCCATGCCTCCCACGGACAGGATCCAAGACCTTCACCCTGCCTTTAGCTTCTCCCTCCCAACACTCAGCTCAGACTCCAACCTTCCTCCCGACAGCTCCCCGTGAGTTAGCAACCTACGTGCCGGCACTCGGAGCAGCCGCGTCTCTTGCCCAGTCTGGAGGCAGACTCTATTAACAACTGTCCCAACACTTTGCTCAACTGCATCAATCACGAGCTCAGCGAGGAGGAGACGCTGCTTCTGACAGGCAGCCACGGATCAAAGGGACAGGGCAGCACGCAGACAGGATTTGACAGCGAGCTTTAAACACGGAGCAGATACTTGGATCGTTGCTAATTCTAATCAAGACAAGGAACAGGCACACCAAGGGTGACCCCTCACACCCACCAGCTATTCCCGGCTGGCGCGACAGCAGCGTCCGCCGTTCTGGGAGACCGCGACGCATCGTCTGGAGAGCCCCAGGGAGGCAGCCCTTGGTGCGTCGTACAGGTGTTAGACCGAGGTGCATGTTTAATCCACAAACACGCGGCTGGATCCGAAGCAAGCTGTTACTGTCAGGCACGGAGATGCCTGCTGGCACGCTTCTCCCCCAAGCTGAAGACTCAGATTATCTCGCAAGCCTCCGTGCCAGCAGAGCCCCAGACAGTCAAACAACAGAGCTCCACCTTGGGAGCAAGCTGCTAGAGCGCCAGTCTCACCTCTCCCCGAGCTGGAAAGCCCTGAATAGAAACACATCTGATCTTTATGCAAAAGACACCCACCGGTAGGTTTGTTCAGTCGTTAATTAACTTCACCCTTAAAAGATTAAAGATACGAGTTCGCTGTTTAAACGAGCCCGTGTACGCTGAGGCAGCCACCAACATCCATCCCTGGCTCCGTCTGCAAAGCGACGCTCCGGCCACACGGAAAACGGCTTTTACGCCGGGAAACACCGTGATTCATGAGGGAACCTTTCGCTGCTTCCGAGAGAAGCCCTTTAACTTTGGTTACGGCCCACCTGGGACAGGCGAGGAGTGCCAGATTGATGAGGGCCCTTTTCATTAGCTTCCACAGCAGGACGTTGGAGACAGCAGCACGCGCTTTCTGCGCAGAAAGCAGGCGCTGAAATCAAGCAAGCCCCGGCCACAGCTCACAGGAGCCGCTGCTAATGGCCAAGACAGATGAAAGCCACGGCTCAAAGGCTATCTATATCCGAGCGAGTCAACAGAGAAATGGGCTATTTCGGAGCGTGATTCATCAGACTTATTTTAAATGTCTAACTCGGGATGAGACAAATTGCACTTGGGAAGAGCTATTTCTTGCCGCAGACTTCGGGAGTCTAGACGAGCGGCTCAGGTGTAGCTGTGCACACCAGCCAGCCCCACAGGCAGAGCAACCCGTCCTCTCCTCTCCCACGGGCTTT
>WEIS01054225.1:0-12784 GCA_013389965.1 Todus mexicanus
ACACACACATACACACACAAAAATCTTCACATTTCTGTGTTAGAGGCAGGAAAAACAATGCTGGGGAGGAAATATCACCAAAAAGCGCAGCAGATACTTATGGGCAGATCATCTGCAAGAGAGGGTGTTCCAAAAAACAAACCAACCCATGTGGCCAAGTACAGGGATAATGTTGTCCTTGTTTCACCCACACCTCCTTTCCCAATATGTCTCTTTCTTCATCAGCTAGAGATCTGATAAAGATTTTACATTTTTAAAAAAGTAAAATTATGTAACTCACAATTCTCCCATCTGCTCAGTGCCTGTTAGCTCAGAAACCATGCAAGGGTTTTAACAGCCACGGCAAGGGGTGGATGGACATGCAAAAAAGCAGCAACAAAGCCCAGTTTTGGCATGTAGACCCTCTTGGCAATGATGAAATCTGTTGCTACATGTAATTAGCTTTTAAAGCCTACAGGTTTACTTTTCGTTTTTGGACAGGTGGAGAAGAGAGTGCTGAAGACATGAAATACTAACTGCTTTAATCTTTCAAGGGTTTGGGAAAAGAGTTTGCTCTTTGATACATCTAGTTTCATAAATCTCAAGACACAAGGACAGAAAAAAAATCAATGGGAGAGAGAGATGGATCACTCACCTGAACAGAGAGAAATGAGTCAGCTTGTACCCAATCTGCTGATGAGGCCTCGGCAATCTTTCAGAATGTGTTTTTCAGGGTGGAAAAAAAAAATCCCTTTAACCAGGAGGGAGAAGCCACGAATACCAAAGAGGTAAAAACTTGATGGAGGAAGGTAAGAAATCTTAAAATATTTGAGGCAATTTTTTTAATTTATTTTAGCTGCAAAGTGTTGTTCTTATCTCAACTCCACTCAAAAAAGACAAGACAGCACAGACGCATTACAGCTTCACTGCTGTATCACACATCAAACAGAGCCCCTCTATAGTTAACCGAAAAGGACACCCCTGCATTTCATGTTACAAAAGGTAAAACTCAGCATCAGTAAAAGGAATTAATCAGAACCAGCATCAGAGTCTCAGACCTTAGTTACAAGAGCTTCTTACCCAAGCTTTAGGGTGGGACATTCAAAAGGATTTCATTAGCTCCCATTAAAGCCAGACACCATTTCATTCACATATTCAGTGTTTAACATGGGAACAGACTGAACCCTTGTCCTGCTCTGGTTGTGCATAGCAGTTTTTGAAAAAAACCACACTGGAAGACCCATCAGGTTCCTCAGGTCATGCCAAAGGACCAGCAAAGGAAGAAGGAAAATGCTCCACAGAAACCAGCCAGCTGTCTGCAGCACCCATCTCTGTGGGCAAGGGCTGGGTAGTACATCCTACAGTACAATCCCAGCTGCTACCAGCCCACAAAGGAAGGGAACAGCAAATGCTTTGGCAAGTCACACTCAAACCATTTACACTGTCTTCTTCATGGACTGCATGTAGCTCAGGTTTCCCCTCTAGTGACTCAGCTGCCTCACCCTCATATTTTTAGCATGCTTGGTTAAGACTTTTCTGCTATTTCCTCACACCAGAATTCCACCGGTTGCATCTTCTAATTAACCGGGGTAGGTTTGGGGTTTTTTTCCCTCTCTAATTTTCCTCTCAACGCATTTTGTGGGCAAGTACCTATTTAGGTGCAGGATGGGAGCCATGAGGAGGGAGGAGAAGCAGGTGGTAAAGAACTGGAGATGCTTTGCCTTCTGTTTCTTCTGTGCTGGCAACAATTACTGAACTGCCACACCAAAGCCACCCTCTCTGAGAAACTTCAGTGGGTACAAACGCAGCAGCCCATCTGCTTAGCAACACATGATGCCAGCAAACACTGTTTCCAAGCCTCAGACTGAGGTTTGCAGATATGGTAAAGTCACATTGGGTTCCCAACTCCAAAGGCAGCCACTCAGATAAGAGGGTAGGCCAAAAGTGGCCTTTCCTTGATGCCAGTAGCTGACAGAATTAACCACATTAGCAAAACACAATATATATTACTCTGTGGGTCACCCTCCAGGTCAGGGTATTGTAACTGTCTTGCATAATGCGGGTCAAAGCAGTCCAGGAAAATCTACTAGAAGATTAGCTTTGAAGACAGGCTAAGGTCTGTCTGATAAAATCCCACCCTTGGACCAGCACTAGAACAGTTTGTTCTAAAATCCTTCCCAGGACAGATATCCTAGGTGTTGCCCAAGCACAGCATCCTTCAGCCCTATTTTGGCCTGGGAAAATGCAGAAAAACAAGTGAAGCTCTTGACCAAGAGAAATCCTGCTTTTTGCCATTTCAAGTGCAGACAGGCATCAGCTCAAAAATCAGTATAAATAGATGCAACTGAAGTCAAAGGAGCTATGGCTGTTCATGTCAATCGAGGTTGTTCTGAATGGTGACAGAGTTCTGGCACTTGAAATCCTCTGTGGGTCAAGTGCAACTTCAGAGAGGTTTCTAAAAGAGAAGAGGGAAACACTTGGTGGAAAGCTAGCCAAAAACTTGTGCCAAGCACTAGAAACTGGCACGAAAGGCCAGAGAAAGTCAAGAACAGACAGAAAAAAGACAAGAGAGACAGTTAAAAATGCCTGAATGATCATAAAGAAATGATGTTTTGTTATGCAATCCAAGCCCTCTGCCATGGGTGCCATATAAATAATTATTAATTATGTTGTTGATTATCTGTGTGAGCAATAGAGCTAATGAGCTGGTTCTTGCAGGAGATAAATACAGTTTCTAAAGAGCAGGGCAGCCATTCTGCCAAAGGCAAGTAATTAGGAGCATTTCTTCTCTGCTGAAAGTTTGTCTTTTTTCTTTTTCTTTTTCTTTTTCTTTTTTAACCTGAGGACAACCAATACACACTGTAGATATTTGCTATTAAAACCCGCTCCCTTCACAGTCTCAGTAGACATAAACTGAATTTCCCTTAATGACCAGGCCCAATTAACTAGAACCTGGAGCTCCACTTTGTAAGCAGCAGGGTTCCTCTTTGGAGGCTTGGCCCCGATGGGCAGGAGATATCCAAAGGTTGAGGATTAAAGCTGCTTTGTTTCACTAAGCGTGTACACCATATTGCAGGATGGTTGGCATGGGAACACAGCTATGGAGGAGCTTGTAGTGCACAATAAATAGTCTCCATAAAACACAGAAGCAAATAACCGGGGAGATAAAGGGTAAACCCTTCACCTATCACTGGGAGAGCTCAGCAGATGGAGGAAGAAGAAGCAGCCCTTTCAATTCACGGTTCTTCATCCATGTCAGAGAAACACCTGCTTTTAGATTTTTGTTTTACCATTAGTGCTTTAAACCTTCAGCACACAGGTGTACTCTCCACATTTCACCTGCCAGTGTCTGAACCATGAGTATCCAAAAGAAAGTTCCACTTTCACTGCTCTCATCATTTGTTGCCTTGTGTTGGTTTTGGCTTGAGGAGACTTAATTTTCTTCCTAGCAGCCACTATGGAGCTACGTTTTGGATTTGTGCTGGAAACAGGGTTGGTATCACAGGGATGATTTAGTTATTGCTGAGCAGCTTACACAGAGTCAAGGCCTTTGCCGCTCCTCACACCACTCCACCAGCGAGTAGGGACAGCTGATCCCAACTGATCAAAAGGATATTCCATTCCACATGGTATCATGCCCCGCATATAAAGCTGGGGGAAGAAGGGTGTGTGGGGGGAACATTTGGAGTGATGGTGTTTGTCTTTCCAAGCCACCATTACAACTGATGCAGCCTGACTCTCCTGAAGATAGCCTGCCCATGGGAAGTGGTGAATAAATTCCTTGTTTTGCTTTGCTGGTGTGTGTGGCTTTTGCTTTACTTATTAAATTGTCTTTATCGCAGCCCATGAGTTTTCTCACTTGTACTCTCGTGATTCTCTCCTCCATGCTGGGGGGAGCGAGCGAGGGGCTGAGTGGTGCTGAGCTGCTGTCTGGGGTTAAACCACAACAAATCTTGAATGACAAGGCTTCTCAAAGTGCTGGTTAATCCCAGGACAGGATTTGAGAAGGGGGTTGGCCTGAAGGGATAGGATTAGATGGTCAGTATTGCATGGCCTTTATTGTGAGAGCCATCGGCAAAATCCTGAAGCTAGTTTCTGGCAGTGGATGTTCAGGCCCTGATCCAGCTAATTAAACACAAACAGTTCTAGTCAACAGAAATGCAGGTTAAGGAGCGACATAAATACCTGTTTGGCACAAATACTGAACAAGCAAGGCAAGAAACAGTATCAATTAAGCTGCCTGAGCAGTGAACACCATGTGTCAGATATGTAACTGCAGGTCCATGTGTATCATCATATCCGCTGTGGGATTTTACCTGACTGGCTGGGCAAATACTCCATCAATAACAGCATCTCACACAACACCATCTAGCCATATGTCCACAAGGCGACATGAGATGGCCCATCCAGCGGTGGTAGACAGGACAACCACTGCCAGCCACCGCATTCGCAAGCAGAGGGAGCAGAGCGCTCCACTGATCCCAGCCCAAGTAGCCCCATAAGTGGTCTGGGGTCAGACAACATCAAGTCCTCACTGCAGTTACCTCACCCTGCCTTGCAGAAGCATCAGGCAGAGACACCAGCCATTTCCTCAGCGCTCTGTACCACTACTTGCTCTGGACTGAGACACACTGCTGTGAGCAGGGAGCACCTTACGGGCAAAGTGGGCGGCTTAGCCTGCTCCACAACTTCACAACAGGCAACCACCCAAAACTGGAAAACCTAGAGAAGTTTGAGTGCCCATGGTATGAATTGGAATTTAGTCTGCAAACGCTGAGCTCTGGGAACGATCTACAAACGTGTCTGTCTGCACAGACAGCCGCCGCCTCCTCCCCGGGGGCTGTGAGGAGCTTTCTGGAACCAAGCCGAGCAGGCAGAGCCCAGGCAGCCAGCACACTGTGTTCACCCCAGTGCTGGAGAGCCACGGGCCGCCAGTTCAAATTTCCAGCTAAATTTCTGTCCAAGTTACACATGACCCTAACGGGGCACTTGAGTTACAGCTAAGAATTAGCACCTTAGTGCTTAGGGATAAGCAAAAAAAGCAGCTCTCCCAACTGCAAGCTTGGCTGAAAAGCAGCGTTAACCCCTTTCAATTCAAACCAGGCTGCGATTCATTCTCCCACACAACTCAAAAACCTGATGCTCATCCAGCCCTTCTGTTACATCTTTAATACAGTTGCACAATGTATATAATCCATATTTCACATAGGGAAGGGGTTGGCTATTTTACATGTTGAAAATTATCACTATGCAGTAAATACTAAACCCAGTGTTGTCCCCAGTCACCTAGGTCTCTTTTGCTGGTGAGAAATCAATTCTCTACCCTATCTAAATTTCTAGCGCAAAGCTAAAGTTACCCTTCACTTCCAAGACACCTCTGAATATCTATTAATAAAGGAGAAAGGGTAAGTTTCTTCTGCCAAAAAATATTCCTTTTTCTCAGAGTGGACTCCAAGTCACTTAAATGCTCCCAACATTTCAGCAGCAAACCAAGAACAAAACTTACAACCTCGCTTCTGCGTAAGAGGGGAAATGGGGACAAAGGAAGAAGAGGAAGCTTCCCTCCTAACACTTTGCGTTGCACATGATTTGCAGATGAACCACCATAAGCATCTCCTGGAAGTTCCTTTTTTTCTGATCTCGACCAGGGCTGTTGCTCCAGCATGCTGACCTTCAATTTGTAGAAATTTCCTGATCTCAAAGGGAGCACTGGATAAACCTTACAAAACACTGGCCCTGGGGATTTGCTCAAGAGACAGGAATGCAAAGACTCAAGTAGGCAAAGCTGGAATTTATGAGCTTGCTGGCAGTCTGGCTACAGGATGGACATTGGTCTTCTGCAAAGGCTGGGTAAAGTCATTCTTTGTTACAAACAAGACAAACCAGAACAGACAGGACTGCCTGTAGACCCCAAACTATGATCTCTAAATGCCATTTGGGTTTTTTTTCCTCCTGCAAACACAGATAAACATCTTACACCAACTTAGCCTGAATGCCTTCTGATGCAGCTTTGTCCATGGTTTTAAAGTGTGCTGTAAGGAATTAGCACATTTAAAGAGGAAAGCCTGTGGTGCTCTGAAATAGGAACTTTAACAACGTAGCTTTGAAAATTAGCAACGTGGGCACTGACAAGCTGCTTCACTTAGCCAGGCCATTCGCTGCTTTATTAGGCATGACCCAGAGTGCCTTACGTATTCCCCTACATTTTAAAGGGGTCAGAAAAGAGCTCCCAAACAGGCTTAGAGCTGCCAAAGAGACCTCACCTTTTACCATATTTGTTCTTCAGTAGCCATGCGTTGGGAGCAAGGCTCCGTATCCTGAGGTTATTGGACATTTCTCTAATGCATTCTCATGCATAATAAATTAGCTCATTACTGAATTTATTTGAAGAAAGAGTTCACCGCAGAGGCCAGGAACCCAAAGACACACACCTACGACTGAACAAGGAAGTCACTTCTTCAGTATCACATCATGCATCCTGCTGCTGAAGGTCCCATTAAATCATCTTCCACTTCTGCTGCTTGCTCTCCATCCCCACGCTTATAAAAGATATATGGAAACTACTTTTACCTTCACAACTGCTTATTTGTGGAGGTCTGTTCTCAATCCTTTCAGGCCTTTTCCATTTGGAACCGTCACGTTTGTTGTTCACATTAAGGGAGTTTGTGATTCTAGCTCTAAGTTTCACAGTGTTTGATTTACTTGAATTGCAACTAGGGACTGCAGGTCCACCCTAAGGGTTGTTACCAATCTGCAAAATCCCCAAACTATGGTGCTTGCTTGCTATTGCTGTCCACAAAGAGGGAATCAAGTCTGAAAGCAGCTGCCCTGAGCTGCTAACTGAATATTTCCAGATCAACCCAGGAATGTAACTCCATGCTCCAGCACCAAGCAATACCTCGTAAACAAATGCCCTTATATAGGTCTGTGTGGGCAAAGTTAATTCTCTCCAAATAGCTTCCAGAAGCCTCAAATCAATTTATGAAAACAAAAATTAACTTTCCATATAAACATAATTACAGTGAGACAACAGTATCCAGCCTGGTGCTAGTGCTGTTTTTGGAAGCTGGGCAGAAAGCCAAATGAGTTCATTAGGCGGTGTAATTAATAATGGTTTTCCCTTGCTTTAGGAAGCCATTTATGGTCCTAGGAGGCAAAGGTAGTGGGGAAAAAACCCTATAGCTAACAAGTTTTAAAAGGTGCTTCTGCAACAATGATATATTTTAAACCCTCCATGTGCACATATATCATTTAATGAACATAAAGAGAAGAAAAAAATAGTGAAATGAGCTCTGTTCAGTCTGCTCAAAAAGGTGACTCAGAAGACTTTTCTTAAGAAGGAACCACCAAGCTTCTCCTCAGAAAAAAAAAAAAAAAAGAGCATCGCCCACTTGACGACACAAAAGGAATCAAGCTAGCACCACATAACCAGCTTCCCTTGTTCAGTCCTCCACCTCTACTGTGCCATGAGCCTAGAAGAGCATGAGAACCTCAAAATGAGCAAACATTTCATGGTTCTGATCCCAGCAAAAGCAGTTCCTTTGAGTTTTAAGATCTGCCTATTGCCTATCAACTCTGAACTTTAGTCCCTTATTTTCAGGCTGCAGGCATGCACTTTGCAAGCACTGAGCACTTCGTCTCTCAAAGTGCTTACTGGCAATGTGCAGACTGAAATGGAGGTCTTCCATGTGTGAAAAATCCACATCCATCATCTTCTGTCCCACCGAGCCCAGAAAGCTAGTGCTGATGTTACCGAGAAAATGACAGCCAGCGTTGATAGATACTGCACTGGATGATAAAGATACAAGAGGCGAGTCATGTTTCACTGTGCAGTCAGCTCTGTGGAAGCAGAAGGTCAGTATCACACAAGTCACCAAACATCTAGTTAACAGGTCAAATTAAAAATCAGAGAAAGACAGCACCCATCTCATCATCAATATCTAAATATCTAGACTTTTAACAGCATACCCTGGATGCTATTACCTTTCTCTTCATTGCTCTGACAAGGGCTCCCTTGGAGCCTCGTGCAGCTTGCAAAATATCCTGCAGAAGCACAGAGGTGCTGACTCAACAGTTGCCAGGTCACCAGCTGCTCTGCTGTCACCTATCTAGCAGAAACTAAGCCACACTAACCAGCTCATACAACAGAGCTGCAGGATCTCTGAGCAGCCACCGTCACCTTCCACTTGCCGGTTATCCCTGGCACTCCTTCATGCTCCCAACTCTCAGCTGACACAGGATTTGTTATGCAGCTCAGAGCCAAGGGAATATTTGGATTTGCGCGCCCTAAAGTCAAGCAAGTTGGCAACCCTTGCCCTCTAACACCCCAACTCAGCCTCCTGCTCGCTTGCTCCATTTCCCTGTAGCAAAGGGAAGACTCCCCACTATGCACTGCCTGGTGGAATCCACAAAGCCACTGCTCAGTCAGGCAGCCTGCCTCGCAGCAAAGCAATGTAATCTATTTATGAATGGCAGCGGAACCCTTAGATTGAATTACAAGGCAGGTATTCAATCAGGCAGGATATGTAGCTGCTTTCTAACAGACTAGAGGATTAAGAGAGCGATAGGATACATGCTTTCCTTCCACATGACAGCATCTCCCTCTTCTCCCCTCCCCAACCAAGAACCTCGCAGAGGCTGTACTTAAAGAGAAGATTTACAACGCTCAGGACCCACAAGAAGGATTAGAGAAAGGTTACAGAGAACATGCGTACAAAGACAGCTCTCCTGTACCATCCTCAGCAGAAGGATTATAAAACAACCGTCTGCACAAGACAGGGCAAATACACCTGAGCTACCAGGAGGAGAGGAGGGTACAGCTGGAATAGCTGGCAGCTGCTTAATGCCACACAGCCAACCACTTGAACAGTGTCACTTGTGAGCCGACTGCAGCAGCTGCTTTTAGCAGAGCTGGAAGACAGGCTCCATGATTTTTAAAAGGCCTGTGTATACAGAATTGCAAGCTAGAGAGGCTGCTGTCAGCTATTTTTCATATACCATAACACCCAAAGTTTATTATCTCCAACTGCACTAAGCCCTGCACACGAAGAAGGTAGAAAGAGTTCCTACTTGAAAGAGCACATCACATGCAGTGTAGAGATTCCCAGTTCACCCATTGCTACCCTTCATCAGGACGTATGCTGCAGCAGAGCAGGACAAGGAAATAAAGAGGTTTATTTCTTTGAGCCTAGAGAACTACAGCGCATGGATATTAAAATCGTCTGATGGAAAAGGGCTGCAGTCCAGCACAAGACGACCGGGGACAGTGTTTCACGTGAGGCAGGAAAGAAATTCTCTATCTGATGCAGCAGGATTAGATCATGTCTGACAGCAGAGGCCCATTGTGCTCGCCCTTGTAAAGGAGGATTACTGTATATCTGATCTCCAAGAAGGATTACTGTGTTTGAAGCGGGTCGAGCACAATCAGGATAAACTGAAAGGCAGTAATACGCTGGTGGAAAGTTTCACTGGATTTGTGATGGGGCAGGTGGAGAGCACTGTATCACAGGCATTAGGAGCGATGAATCCACACACTGAGAGAACATCCCAGACCTACTAGAGATGATTGCAGCATGTGACACAGATCCACTTCACTTTCAGCTCCCAGCTCACCAGATGGGTTACTGAACGAAACTTATTTCCAAGTCTATAACAAAGGTCCATAGAGCTCTTTCAAAAAATAAACAAAAAACCCCCACAAAACCCCAAACAAGCCAACCTCTCTTAATTCTCCTCTTGATTTCACCCCTTTGCAGTCCTCTGACCAAGCACCTATTTTAACTTCAGCCCTTCCCTTGTACATAGTTTCCTGTGCTTCAATGATCTACCTCTTTTTATTTATAATTAAAATCTTAATTGAGTTTGACAGTGATAAACATGCTATGTATGCTTTAATGTCTTATAATATATTAACTCTGGGACATGTATCTATTGCATTCTCCTTTATCAATACTCCAATAAAACTTCCCATTAAACCTTGTTACAAAAAAAATGAGTTTTCATTGAAATCTACAGGACAGATCTATTACTGCAGGAGTCATATCAGGGAAGACACCACAGCCACATCCTAACACAGCACAAGGTAGAGAGCACTTAACACACCGGATGGCATCTATCAAGCTATTAACTATAAATCATTGGAACTGGAACTGCAAAAGAAGCAGAGCACAGCTGCCTGTTGGGGTCATGCAGGACTTCATTTTATGCTGGGTCATCCCTCAATTTGTCTTCAGCAATTACTTCATTTTTTTCTTAAAATATCATCCCATCAGCAGGGGAAAGCCCTGTGCCTTGCCATCTGACCTGAAGGTTTTGCATTAGACACCACTTTCAGCTGAGGAGTAACAGCCACAGAGATATGGTGAGACTCATGCCAGCTACAGGGCATGTAGCCCATAGACTGCAGAGAACTCTCACAGCTCCTCATCTGAGCTACTAGGAGGTTCACACGCAGGTTTGGCACAAAAAGGCACCTCTTGATTAATATTCCCCTACAAATACACATTTCATTACTTCTTCTTTCTCATCAAATCTTCCTGCTAGGACCCATCCTTCAGGGAAAGAAAAAAAAAAAGAAAACAAAAATCTGCAGCAAAACAAGTGGATTTGCTGCACTCTGGGTATTTGACAGAAGGGAGAACAGATTGGGACTCCGTGAAGAGTGACTCATTATCAGCAAATAGTTTTAAGTGATGATTGTTTCATCACCACCCACCCAGCTCTTCCTTCTGTCTGCAGGCTAGCGCAAAAACTCACTGCAAGAGGATGACAAAAAAAGAAAAATTAGGCAGACGATCTTACCTCTTGCTTCCTCTCCCAGGATCAAGAGAGTAGAACTGTCTAAAAAGGGAATGTGCAACAGGCTTTGAAAACCTTGGGTTACAGATTGGGAGCTTAAGGGCTTTCTTTTCTTCCCAAAGCAATATGTAACATTGTCTCCCTTCTTAACCTATCCAAGAAAATGCTGAAAAAACACTTTCAGATATTTGCCCTTTCCCTGTGCAAACATATGCTGAGCCTAACCCTCAGGGACACTAACACCCTTGCAGTCATTTAGCAGATAAGCCCTTGCTGTAGGATCAAAGCTCAGTTGCAATGTGCCAATTCATGTTGCTGTAAATGAGCATTAACACATTTGGGATCCAGCAGAACTGGTGCCTGAAGGTGAAGAATCCCATAGTTCCAGTCAAATACATCAAAACTCCATCAATAGCAGGATACAGAAGGTTACAGCAGCGAAAATGAAACCCTTGCCATACCATGTTGCTCTCAGCAACTACTTCCAGCAGCAAGCTGCCTTTAGGAGAATAGCTGCAGAGCAAACCTGGAGAGAGAGAAAGAGAAGAAAATAATCACACACACTCTACCTAGAGAGGATTTTTGAATCGAGATGGCTTGAGGGAAACCATATAAGTAAAATGGGATTGTCTTGCTCCAGGCATGATAAACTGGCTTCTCCTACAACAAGCAACAGAGAAAGGTAGAGAGAGGGAAAGATGGCAAGAGAATGGGGCAGCCCCCCATGGTGTTGTTCTCAAACCCACACAGCAGCCTCTGAGGAGAGCAGCAGGTTCACAGACCAGGCTTCCCAGGATTGTGATCTCTCTTGTCCAGCGCTCCACACACCAAAAAGCTGCTTCAAGTTTCCAAATGCTCTCAAAAGAATCCTCTGCAAGGGAATCCGCTCGCTAAAAACCTATTTCCACCACCTCCCTAACTCTTGCCAGGCAAAGAGGCACATGGGGAGTTCTGTTATCAAGAGATAATCACATCCCAGGGGTATTACCAAGCATGAAATGCAGCTGTGCCTCTGATCCTCAGGGTGTAATTATCTCCTCATGGACCCAGCTCCCACCTGCCCTAAAGCTGCCTTCAGTGCTGTTATGAACTCGTTTGTACCTCTACTTTGCTCTAAATTATTGAGCAGTATTTGAAGCCCTGGAAGGCATTACTTCACATGTTCAAACTAAGTAAATAAACAAAAGCCCCTCTCCATCAGAACCTACACTTAGACCTGGATATTCCAAGAACAAACAAAATTACCATGAAGATTTGCAAAAATCCTTGAAACATTGAACACAAACCCACATTGTGAAAAACGGTTCACAATCCCTGTTATTTGAATATCCAGATGAGCTTGCAGACATTTTGTAGCTGTGCTACCAGCGTGGGTTGCATTTTGCAGGCTTCACATTGCTACCAAAGCTGGAGACACCCATCATTGACTAGCTTGCAGTGCTACAAACTTAACGTATTCTTCAATTACTATTATTGTTTTTGTTCTCAAGGCTACTAGCCTCAGCTAGTTTCTGACCAATGAGATTTATATCTTTTGCTTTCTTCCAAGACTCTGAGGAATATAAAGCCAGGGACAGTGGAAAGGAAGGATTTTGCATATATATTCTCCTCCAGAATTTAGTACTGGGAAGAATTCAAAGCCAGATGGGGGTTTTGAGATGATCTCAACTATTCCTTGTCAGTCAGGAGCAGATCAGGTGGTTAATTTCAAATTCTCCCATGACCTTCTTTGGGATTTGAGCAGAAAAAACACAATGCCATGCTGGTACTTGCCACCAAGGGACTTTAGAGGAGACCTGAAGATTTAATGACTTTGTTTTTAGCTTAAAACGCCTGTGCAACACAGAGGTAGGAAGTGAGGAGAGAGAAAAACTGGTGCCATAGTTGACCTCCCTGTTTGACCAAGGTAGAGTCTGAAAGTCTCCAATAACCCAACCCACACAGGGTCATGCAAATCACCACACAGACCAAGGTCACCATTAATCTTCATTAGCATTAGCTCTTGTTT
>WEIS01054274.1:1695-13508 GCA_013389965.1 Todus mexicanus
GGAGGGCAGCATCAGATGGCTTCGTTTTCTCTAATGCTGGACCAAAGCAAAACCAAGTTCCTTGGCTGCAGGCTGTGCCTGCGTCACTGGCGTTGGCTTAAACCAACACATCAGCCGCTCAACTTGCGGCAGCTTGTGTAGCTTGTCAGCCCGAGCCCTCCGCTACCCGCTTGTGCTGCGAAACCTATTGAGATGGAGGAAGCTTTGAAGCGGTGGGAACCTGCGAGGTTCTGCGTAGGAGCTGGGAGGTGGTGGCGATGGCGTGAGGCTGGGCACAGACTGTGCTGGAGGGATGGCGCTGACCCCGAGTCATCAGCAGAGCTGGGGGAGTTGGCAGGATGGAGATTAGCGAGAGGAATACATCAAATCTAAATATACGCGTGTTGCCAGGCCGAGTTGCTCTGCTTTGCAAGGTCCCACCTACACAAGTGATCTGTGGAAGGGAAATGTCACTGGGATACCTTTCCCCTCTTCAGATCCTTCCTGCGCTCCGGGTGAAGGATCACACTCTATTTTCAGAGCCAATTTCCGCTGTTCCATCTACTGCCCACGCTGTCGCTGCCCAGACCCTCTCCCAAAGACCACTCACTTGTCTTAGCACGATACGAGCTAGATTTGGACTTTTTTCTTAGTCAAGGAGTTGTCTTCTCATCTAGCGTGGGGGTCTGAGAGATATTAAAAAGCGAAGTCCTGAAGAAGCGGGAGCTTCGTGCTTGGCAGGGCAAGTCTCACCTGGTGCCCGGGGTTCCTTGAAAGCTCTGCTGTGGTGGTGGATTGACCTAACGTGGAAGGAGAGCTGCAGATCACGTGCATGGTGATGTTTGAGCTAATCATTCACGATTAGCCGCGGAGGGAGCGTGGCAATGCCGTTCCTCATGGGAAGTGTTTGCTCTTGAGTCCTTTGACCTGTACTTGAGCGCTCTGTTTGCAGTTTCTCCTCGTGGCCACACGCTTCTTCTTGCAGGTCTTGGAATAGGGACCTTTCGGTAGCTTCCCCGAAAGGTCTAAATCTCTGCGGGCCAACTCTGAAGCATTTTGGGAAATGAGTGAAGTAGCCTTTGCACACCCGGGCTCTTACCCGAAGGTGCTTTTTTAGGATAGCAGTTGAAATACAAAGTCTATGGATGCTTCAGGAATCTTCTGCAGTTATTTCTTCATTCATGGTTGACTTTCAGCCCCTTCGACTTTCAGCCCCTTTACCTCCTGCTGTGCTACTTTCTTCCAATTCTTCTCCTACTAAAAATAGGAAATTACTCTTCGAGTCCTTCACCTTTGTGCAAACAAAGACGTAATTTGTTCAAACATCTCTGCTGACTTCTGGGCTACATGCCTCGTAAGGAAACCAGGGTGATACGAATCTGCTGCTTTTGGAGACCTAAGGCTCCAAATATAGTCTGAGTAGAGGAAATGGTTAGAAATGTGAGCACTTGCTTCTTGTGCCACCAGCTCTGCTACTTGCTCTCCCGGCAGGATGCGTGCCTGGCTACCCGATTGCCATTTTTATCCCTAAAAATGAGAGCAAGACCTTGAGATGCTCCGAGGTTCAAAACCATTCTGGAAATGAGGGCACGACCATCGTGTGTGCCTCGGGAACAGGGTTTTCAGATGAGTTCTGGTTCAAAGCTTGCCTGTGGAAGCAATTCCTTTCAGTACGCAGCCATGGGTGCCAAATTCCTCGCCCACCAAGGGCCCACCAAGCTCAGCATCTCCTCAGGGTAGGCACCATGTGTAAGTAGAAGAGAGCAGAAGACTATGAATGTGCGAAGTCTGTTAGGAGAAAACAAAACCTGCTCGGGGAACCCAGTTTTCTGCTTCAGGAGTGCCTGCCAAGTGACTTTCTTCTTGCTATTCCTTTGTTTATGAAGCCTCTAGCGCTCAGCAGCAGTGAGAGCTGAGGGGGTGGCTGCTGGGAAGTGAGAAGTTTTGTTTGTAGCTTGTTAGTTTGAACCTAAGGAGAGAGATTGTGAGTAAGAGTTCCCAGCTTGTGCCCCTGGAGTGGATCGGAGACTGCTGGCAGAGGCAAGGGCTTTGTAAGGACCACGGCTGCCTGCGTGGGAGGAAGGTCTCCACCTGCACCTCCCTCTGATCTGAAGGTGATTGCCGTGGGGGGTCAAGGGGAAGGAGGAAATACGTGCTGCTCTCTGTGTCTTCTGTTCCTCAGAACCTACCCAAGCGTTAGATCTCTAGGACAGTCATTCTGGGGACTTCACAAAGAGAAGGGTCTGAATAGGAGTGGGAAGGGCGAGGATTAGGTGGAGGAGAGGTGCTTGCTGAAAAACTTGGGTGAAAGGCCAGCCGCTGATTCAGAGCTTCTTCAGCTTGCTGCTGGGGTGGGAATCCCCTCTGGATGACTAAGTTTCAACTGGAAATCAGCTGCTTTGAGGCTGCTGCCAGGCCAGGCATTTAAACATTCAGCCGTGTTTAGGGAAAACTTATCAAGCGTGCACTTTTCTGTTGAACTAAAGTGTTCTGACCATGTGGTTCTCACTTTAAGCCGGGCTGCCGGACCTGGCATTGGGTGTTTTCTGGTCTAGAGTCAAACCCGGAGAGCTGCAGCGGTCAGTGCTTCACCAGCCCACAGCTCTGAGGTCTGCTGGAGAAGACTGGTCAATAGGAACTTAGCTGGTGGAGAGCTCTTGGTAACGCCTGGTCCTGAGCAAGTTTTTCTTCCAGGAAGATGCAGCAGCTGCAATTCCCGTAAGAGATCCCTTATATTATGTATAAGCGATATAAGTGCTCTGTGCCGTACAACAGAAGGGAGCCAGAGCCCTCAAAGTGCCTCAGATGAAATGTTTAATTACGGTCGATGTGTGCCAATTTGCCAGCAAGCAGAAAAGCCAAATCCTGCTGTTGCTTAGTGGGATTCACCCGAGGGTTGAACTGGTCTCGGTGGAGACCGTTTGACTTGTAACAGAGGTGCAGCAGAGAGCACTTGCTGGGTGAAAGTGTCATCAGAAATCACACTTGAGAAGTCAGCAAAATATTTCGGGATGTCTTCAATTCACGATGGACGTTGCAGTTCTTAGTAGAATTGTTGGGGCGCTCGTGGCCGTTAACAGGTTGCCCAGGGAGGTGGTGGAGGCCCCATCCCTGGAGATCCTCTAGGGGAGGCTCAACAAGGCTCTGAGCAACCTGCTTTGGTTGAGGATGGCCCTGCTCTTTGCTGGGGGGTTGGACACGATGACCTTCAGAGTTCCCTTCTAACCCAAACCAGTCTGTGATTCTGCAATTAATGGTGTGCTGTTCCTCTCCTCGCTGTATTTCCAAGCGATTCAGATCAGCTATCCATCTCCTGGTAGGTGTGGCATTTAAGAAAATAAATACCCAATAATTTCCCCTTGAGAACAAGCCCCTTACTATTCGAGTAGGTGGCTTAACTTCGCTGCCTTCCCCTCCTCATCTCCAAGTCAAATGTTTCCCAGAGATGATTTGCTGACCTGCCAGAGACCTTTTAATTCCATGACACCCCATTTCGAGCGGCTTCTAAAGCTGTTGTAGTAAATGGCCATGAGGTTTCTCCAGATAGCTCTGCCCGGAGGAGAGAGGAGGTTAATTTTGCTGGGTTTGTGGTTTAGTGGCTAAGCTGGGGGTGTGCTGGAAATGGGCTGCTCTGGCCTCCGGGCTGGCTGGAGCAAGATAGTCGCAAAGGCTGACGTCGAGTGAGAAATGTTGGATCCGATGAAGTGCTTCGTGATTGAATTGAGTGATCTTCTTGGTTGTATTAAGAGATAAGACCTTGTAGGACGTGTAATCAATCCTCCGGATGATTCAGGCCGACTCACTGGGGAGTTGTTGTTGTTCACTAAGTGGGACATGGAACAGAAGGGGCGGATTCAGAGGGTTTCTTGTTTTCATTTTCAACTTGTTGGACCTTTAATTCCCCTTGCTGCCCGTAAATAACCATTCAAAGGGATTTTAGTAGCTGATTTTATTGGGGTTGAGGGTAGAAGAGGAGCCTGCCTGGAACCAAAGGTAAGTGGGTTTGGTATAAACAAAGTGATTTCTGCTATTACTGTTTTTCTTGGTTCACCCAGCAGCGATGTTTCCAGGCTGAGCAGCAAACCTGGCTTCTTAAAAACAAAATACTGAATGTTCTTGCTAATGTCGCTGCCCTTGTGAGCTGTGAATAGCGTTGGCTGAGGCGGTGGCTGAACAAAGGTGCCTCTCGGCCCCGCTGGGTGCTGGGCTGCAGGTCGGCTGCCAACAGTCGCATGTTGTCACTGCTGACGTCACCCCTTTATCTGGTTCTTTCTCATTTGGCTTGGAAAAGAGCCCGGCTCTGATTTCTGAAGGTGTCTTTTGTCTCTTAAAACACTTGAGTGGAACAAGAAACCAGAGATCTTGGGTGGCTTTTGTACTGGTTGGACCGATCCGGCTGTGATGGGATGAGCGATAACTATGACTTGATCTGGGAGAATATTGCTCTTCAACCCAGCCTGGTTTGGTCTTGCATAGATTTTAAGATTTCTGCAGGAATTAACCAGCTTGGTAATGACAAATTTGTATTCCCTTGTTCATTCAAAATAGTATTTATAGAAGTTAATAGATGCCAATTATAGATCTCAGCACAGCAGACACAGGGACCTGGTGGAGCGGGGCCAGAGGAGGCCCCAGCAATGCTGGGAGGGCTGGAAGGAACCCCTCTGCTGGGAGGCCAGGCTGGGAGAGCTGGGGGGGGTTCAGCCTGGAGAAGAGAAGGCTCCGCGCAGACCTTCTGGGGGCCTTGCAGGGCTTCAAGGGGCCTCCAAGAAAGATGGGGACAGACTTTGGAGCAGGGCCTGTGGGGACAGGACATGTGGGATGGGTTGGAGCTGCCAGAGGGAGATTGAGAGTGGAGAGAAGGGAGAGATTGTTGGTGCTGAGGGTGGGGAGAGCCTGGCCCAGGTTGCCCCGAGAGGTGGTGGCTGCCCCATCCCTGTCCCCATTGCAGGGGAGGTTGTTGGGGGCTCTGAGCAACCTGCTCTAGTTGCAGATGTTCCTGCCCCCTGCAGGGACAGGGTTGGGTTCCTGCCCTTTGCAGGTCCCTTCCCACCCAAACCCCTCCGTGACTCGGCTGGGACAGGCCCGGGCGGTACCGGCTGCGCTCCGCGCTGTGGCCGCCAGGGGGCGCCCGGCACCGGGCTCGGGCTGCGCGGGGCGGCCGCGGGGCCGAGGCCTCAGCCCGGGGACGGGAAGGGCCCCGCCGGGCCCAGTGCCGGGAATCCCGCAATGTCAGCGAGGTGGGGGTTGAAGGACNGAGCTCTGAAGTGGGGGGTGACTGGTTGATGTGCTCCAAGTGCCTCAGGTTAGGGACCGAATAAGGGTAGCCTAACTGGTGTAGCACATCCAACCAAAATGTTCCCCCCATGCATGAAAAGGTGGAATTTAATAACTTTCCGTGCTCCATATAAGAATCCCATAGAAAAACACCTCCCGGTTCCTCTGGTTCTCCTCAACACTTTCCCGTGAACTACGAAACAACGCTTTGCTTTTTATGTTTTCCCTTCACTTCCCCAGCACGGCTGCTCTCAGGGACTGGTTTCCAAGGCTGAGTGAACAGAGTCGTGGCTTGGCAAGGAAAATAACTTTGTGGTGATCCTTGCTGGACGGTCCGCTTGTGGCTTTGCACTCAAAGGGCAGATCGAGACCCTTTCCACACCCCAGGAAGGCCTTGATCATCCGTAACCAGCCTCTGTAAGGATTTTCATTGAAATTCAACCGAAATGTTGGAAAAGAACTTTCCTCCAACCCCAGCCCTTTGATCTTAACATTAAATCTTGGCGACATTAGCGGTGATTAGGAAAGTAAACGCCGGCCCTTCCTGGAGGGAAGGCAGAAGTTTGTTCCGCTCAAGTTTTGTGTGTTGCAGGGGTTAAGTTACATTTTGCTTTGGGGAGGAAAGGAAAATCTCTCCAAGTAATTAACTTAAGATGCTGACACTAAGCAAAGGGGCTTTCAGAGCTGGGGCTGGTTGGGTGGGTGTGTGTATAGTGGGAATCCCCTGTTGAATCAGTGACATTAGGGCCTTAGGAGTGATTCTGCAATTATTAGGCTGAAATGATGTTGAACATGAAGTTAATCCTGTTATCTCTCCAATTTTGAGCAAACTGCTTGCTCTGGGTAACTCTGTAATGGGATTATCCCAGGCAGTCTGGCACCCGCAACACTCCCTGGCTCTTCAGAGCTTTTTTTCTTATTTTCCTGTTCAGGATCAAGGATCAATCAGCCTGCCTTCCTAGGGTTGATGTGGGGCAGCGGTGGCTGGGGCACTGTTTTCTAGTGGTGCTGGATTCTTTTTTGAGAAGATGAACTTGATAACGAGCACCCTGTTGCCATCTGAAGCCGTTTGCTCCTCCGCAGCAAAGCTCCCTTGAGCCCACCCCTAAATACATGTTTAGGAAAGAGAACTGAGGACCAAGGACAAGTATAAAAGGAGACTTCCCTTCGTCATGCCTTCCTGGCATCCAGAGGCAGCAGTTGAGTGAGTTCCTGTGCTGGAGACCATTCCTGGGCTGTTGTATTTGTGAAGTATAATCAGTTTGGGTTTGCAAGCCTAATTTTGCATCGGTGAGAGCCTGCGGCAATAGTTCTAAACAAGATGGATTTTAAAAGGATTAGCTTGAGTTTGTTTCTAAGCAGGCTGAGAAAATTGCAAGGTAGAGAATGTTAGGAAAACCCGGGAACCGACGTGGTCGTGTGGAGAGGAGAGAGAAAAGCCCTGGTGCGTGTTCAGAGCCTCGCCAATGTTTATTAGACAGGTTTGCTTTCCTCCAGGGTTTAGCAGCCTGCCTTTTGAGCAGGGATTTCATGAGCTGGAACATCGGCGTTGTCCCTGAATCAAGTGACAGATCAAAACGTAGCGACTTAGGGTTCCGCAGGTATGGACAGAGATCAGGATAAGGCCTGTTAAGTGAGATCTGAAGCCTACACCCTGCTGAGAATTAGAAGGTGAGCTGCAAAATCAGGGGAAACGCTTTTTTTCCTTCTACTTCATAGCTAGAGGCTCAATTAACAATAAACCAGCCCCCTCTTCTTCAGCATCACTAAGGTATAGAAGGGATTTCTGCAACACAGATGTTTTTGTGCCAAACCAGAGATTTGCATAAATATGGGAAAGTTCCATTGAAGGGTCACTCAGCTTTTGGTTTCCAAGCTTTGATGATTATTTTTTTTAAAGGCTGATCTGAATCTCATTAAGAGCGGCAGGATTTTTTTGGTGAGGTTTTGTTTTTCTGCTCCCTTGACGAAGGTGAGAATTGCTTTGGAAGCTCTGAAGAACTTCCTGAGGGCAGGAATGGGCTTCACCGTTATTAATGTGTCCAGGCTGCCTCAAAGGTAGTGAGAAGATGTAGGCTAGTGTAGCCAAGGGGCTACCTGGGTTCTTGGACCAGCTGGGGTTCCAGTTTAAGTGCCCAGGGGCCGGCCAGTGCTGCTGTGATAAGGGAATGAGTTTATATGGTGTCACCATACCCTGTAATTTCAGGGACCTTGGGGGAAGCCCTGGGATGACGTTCCTGCAGCAGGCGAGGTAGCGCCTTCGATGGGAAGCCAGCACAAGAACAAACTCCCTATTTCAGACCTAACAGGCATGGAGAGGTGGTTTCGTGTTTGTTTGCACAGCCTTAATTTTGTGCACCAGTTCCAATCCTTGCTCCAACTGCTGCTGGGAGCATGTTCTTCCTGGAGCCGTGGTTTTCAGTTCTTCGTTTGTGCACCTTTGAACATCGTCTGACGGGAGGCACAGGCCCCTGTGAAGTCAGTGAGTCGGAATCTGCTTGGTTTTCTCTGCGACTTCTCTTTGCACCCCTTGAAGATAGTTCTTGCTCATTCTTCCTGCAAACTGAAAACCCCTGGACTTGACTTTTGGTGCCACTCAGTCTTGTGTGCTGTGGATCTCGAGGTGGGAACTCTTTGGTGCATGCGTAGTGACACTGGCCTGTAAGATCTTCCTCCCTGACTAGCACCGTTGACCACCTTGAGCACCGGGAAGTGCTCTGTCGCCTCATGGAGCCGTGGGACGTACCATGGAGTTCTGTGGCTGCCCGGGGTTCTTTGATCCAAGCCCCTATTTCAAGATGTTGAGTGTCGGTGTGAGGCGTGGAAAGGCTGCTGGGGAAGGAGCGAGGTGAATCACACTGCTCTGTCTCGCCCACTGACTTGGGGGAAGGTAGGACCACAGCTCGCAACCCTTCCTGGGTTGGCTGCAGGCTCCTTAGCTTGCATACTTGGAATAGTCGCGTGCTGTAACTCTTACGCTGCACAATCCATCTGAGAAGGTGTGTAAATATTTGAGGAGCTCGTCCTTGCAGAGCTCGTGGCTGTTGGCATTTGAGGTGGCTGCTTCAGAGCCAGCCCTGACAGACTTGCGGTGGTTGCGCTGGGCTCTGGCGCAGAAACGGTCCTGGTCCCATTTAACCGCCTTTCCTCCCGGTGCCTGCTCAGCGTCTGCAGCCCCACGTGCCAGGTGGGAGTAGACAGGAGCGTTATTTGGTGACCTCAGAAAGGGATTTTGGTGTGGAGATGTGGTGCTGAGGGACATGGGTTAGTGGTGACCTGGCAGCGCTGGGTTAACGGTTGGACTTGATGGTCTTAGAGGTGTTTCAACCCAAACCATTCTGTGGTGCTGCTTGCTCCCAAACAAGGTCGCTGCTGGTGCTCTACAAACACAGGAGCCGAGGGACCGAAGTGAGGATTCTGGGAATGTGTGACGGGTGGCATCTGCGAGAGGGGGAGCAACTCCGGGAGAAACTGCTTCTTCCAAGGTCAGGATTAGTGGTATCTCCTGAACTGCTCGTGTTATCTCATCTCTTGACATTTCCTTTGATTATACGAAGTGGCCTTGACACCGTAAACAATCGCCGTGCCATTGTCTCTGCAGCTTGTGTGAGTCAACGTGAGGATGCGTAAACAGCGTTTGGGTTTGGGGACCCCACCTGTGTATGTCTTGGGACGTAAGCCACCCGTTGGCGATTGTCACGTCTGCTTTCTGGGCCTCGCTCTGGGATGGCTCTTAGCGCTCGTGTCTGCCACCGTCTTGTCTTCACAAGAGCTCTTGGTGCTGAGCAGAGCAGAGGAGCATCAGGGCAGGGACTGGGATTATGGAGGGAGCTGAAGGGGGTTAGGCAGGGGGCTCACATTCAGCTCCTCTGGGCCTCCAGAATTCCCTCACCAATCTGCCAGTTCAGAACAGGTAGGTGTGAACGAGTAGATGTGGCGCTTCAGTGGCCATGGAGGTGGTGGCTAAAAGGTTGGACTTGATGATCTTAGAGGGCCTTTCCAACCTTAATGATTCTGGTTCTCGGGGTGAGGAAGGGGATGAATCACATCACAAAGCCCAGCGCTGCTTTATCACACCAGCAGCAATCTCCTCGCTGCTGCTGGGAGACACCTTGGTGGTTGAGCAACAGTAAATATTTGGAGAGTTGAGGTTGAGGTTCACTCACCGTCTTGCTGATGGCTCTTGTCTGGGTGTGACCCGTGGTCTGGCCGAGCCACTGTTTAGGGTGGTCCAGGGTAGATCGATGAAACCTATTTGGCGAGGTGAGCTTCCTGAGCCTTATCTCGTTCCTTAAATAGAGAATAAAGCTTGTAGCAACATGAATCACGAAGTTGATAAACTGGAATGGTTCCTCTTGGAGTTGTCTTCTTGTATTGGGCAAATATTTATCCACATTGTTTCAGAAGGCAGATTTGTGCAATAGAAGGAGGTCAAACCTGTAATTACCCGTGAGCTTCACTCAGGGTAGAAATGGCTCGTAAAAGCACGGTATGTTTGAAAGGAAGCTTTTAAACCTGATGTTTACGCGTGAATCTAAAGTTGGGGTTTAAAATTCCAGATTTTACGAGAGTCTTCAGTCGCGCGAGTGCATAAAACGTTTCTCTCGCTGAATTTGAAGTGCCCGAAGCCAAATCTAGCTGCCGTTTCTTTTCGTTTCTGATCCGTGGCAGGGAATTTGAGCTTCCCTTCCAAACGTATCTGCTCGAGATGATCAGAAGCTGAGGTCGTGTGCCAAACTCGCCTCGCATTTCAATGAGGAGCTTCTAACCTAGTCAATAATTAAAGCAGAGCAGGTGCGGTGGCAGAGTTGGGTGTTCCCCAAAAGCTAAAACCAAGGCGCTTTTGGAAGTCTCTCCAGGCAGAGCCGAGCGAGGGAAGGGTGGTGGGATGCCCTGGCGCTGGCCGGCTTCATGCAATAATCGGGGAAAAAATGTACCGGCAGAGTTCGAGGTGGTGAAGGATAATTTGGCTCCTTGGCACGGGGTGGCTGCAGAGGAAACACCAACGTGGTTTTGCAGTTTCATCTTCGAGCACGAGGAGCAAGCGTGCTTGCCGAGATGTTTGTGGGATGTTAGAAAGAGGCAGCAAGACTTTTAGGGAGAGATCTCGCTGCCTTTCTCTCCAGCGAGCATGTAGGCAGAGAGGCTTTCAGCTTGAGATCTGCTTTGTCATCTTGAGGGATTAGAGGTAGGAAGGGAAATCTGGGATCGTGAGTCTTTCAATGAATCAGAGCAGGGACAGTAGCCCGTGGACCTTGAGCGTGACATTGTGGACTAGCTCCTGGAGTAAAATACAGCGCTACTTCTGAGGGTTAATTTCAATTTAATCTTATTTCAGAGGTTGAATATTTACTGCTGTTCTTACTGTTAATTTGCAATCTCCAGTGTGGCGCTTAACAGAGCCTGTCCCAGCGGCTTTACCAGTGCCACGGATGGACTCACCTCTTTGCCAAAGCACTCGGGTGCTTTGAATAACGTCTGTGTAAAGCTGTGAAGTCTCATGTTGAGTTCGGTTTGTTCGGGGAGGTCGTTAACACCAAGGATGTGACCATCTCGTGCAGCCACTTGCTCAGGGAGAGCACCGTGAGCTTGAACTGTGCCGGTCCTGAAAGTATGTGCTGGGTGTACTGGTTTGAGAGGAGAGGAATAGAGAGACGAGAGGAATATTCGCACTGAAGCTCTGTTAGTTTTGTCCTTCCTTATCTCCAGTGTTTGGCAATGGGAAGCCTTAGGAGATGTCAGCAGGTTGGTTCTTCTGGGAGTATCTCAGCTGTTGCTGTGGGGGAGAGGGTTAAACAAGAGCTAAGCTAAACACCGCGCCTGTTTCTTCCCTAAACAATGGGATAATTACTGTCATTTTCTTATCCCTCTTTTTGCTGAACGTGTTCCTAATAATATAGCTGGAAGTGGCAGATGGGGACCCTGCCTCCGAGTGCTTCGCTGTTGGGAATATGCTGCTGCCTGATGCTTTGCTGGAATGTGTCCTGTATCTGCGCTTCCTTTGGCTTCTGACCAGGTTTTCCTTTTAATGCTGCTTCAAGGTGCTCTGAAAAGTAGTTTGTCAGCTTTGGAGGTTCCCTCGCCTCAAGATGGCCCAGCCATGAATCACCACGGCAATTGAGTTCGCCGAGATGTGAGCGAATCTTTAATTTTGTCAGGGTTACATTCCTTCGCGTTCCCTCGCCAGTAAACATGAAAATATTCAACATATGTTGTAATTAGTGAGTGGGGAGGAGGCAGCAAAGATGATACGTTTTCAGGACCAGCTAAAACGTCCTCTCGTGGAAAGCTGCGCTTCCTCTACTGCAAAACAAGGCCAGGGGGTGTTTTGGCCTGAAGCTGCTCTTGGCCCCAAGACCTACTATGCAATTTGCTTTAGCCTGGTCCTTGTGATAATTAAGCAACTGCTTGTGTTCCAGCCACCCGCCGTGATCACCAGGAGCGTGTCCTCAGCTTTCTTTTCACCTTCCTAAACGTGAGGCTGAACGTGCTGTCAGGCAGCTCGTTGGCAGAGGCTGCTGCTGAGCCCCGGAGCAGCGTTCTTCCTCTAGCTGTGC
>WEIS01054280.1:0-10018 GCA_013389965.1 Todus mexicanus
CCAAACCATTCTGTGATTCCATCAGAAGGGCACACTGAGGGTGTTTACAGAATGAAGCATGTTTGCAAAATCCTTCTCTGCTGTAGGTGCTGCTAAACCAGTTTGAATGAAGGCCATTTTATACTCTCCTCCTTGCCCCCAACAATCCCAGCAGGGTTTTTATCCCTTTGAGGTGGGACACGAGTAGGTTCTGTAGTTAATGCTGTACAGGTTCCCTCTGGAACTGTGAGAAAGGTCCAGTCCTGGAAAAAATCTTTGTTTTCTGATATGTGAAGCTGTTTTTTGAGGGAAGAGCTGTTGCAGGCAGCAAGGGAATTCATTCTGTATTGCCATTGTCTGATTCTTGGGTAATAACTTCCCGCAGAGATCTAAGTTTTCATTCTCGGGCTGATTTGCTGGAAGAGAGGCTCACTCTGTTCCAATTTCTCTCTCTTCAAAGATTAGGCTCTAAATGTGGAAGAGGTCAACTACAAATGCCCGAAGGCTCAGATATGAAGCTCTCTAATCATCACAAGGGCTGCTGCCACATCCTCTGCTGCAGGCACCCATTCTCAGTAGAGGGTTGGACCCTATGGAGCCTATGGAGCAAGAGGTGTAAGACCTACAGCTGTGACCACAGACCACTGTGCTTTAGTTTTCTCATGGTCTGGATCAAAACATCAAATCTCTTAGCATAAAGCAGCTTTGAGTCACATCCTGGGTTTGTTGGGGCCATGCAGGGAAGTTGGTGTGTCATTCAGATTGCTCTTTGCGTGTGGCTCCCCTGCTAGCTCAGTTGGGTAAAGTCTGTAAATCATGCTGCCAACCAGCTGTTTGCCACCTCGTTCTCTAGGGATGCGTCAGTTGCTGGCACAGACGCACCTAGTGGAGTTTGGACGTTGTAAGATATCTAGAAGACATCCACGTGGGGCTTTCAGGTAGGACGCAGGACCTACTGAAGATTCAGATCGATCTAAACAAGCATGCCGTGGCCAGGTAAGATGGCATCTCACATGGCATTTGAGCCGCTTAGGAAAGTCAAGCAAGCGCTAGCGCTGCTGATACTTGAAGGCAAAGCCCTTTAGATGACAGCAGCTGAACCATGAACTGGGTACCTCAAACGTTTGCTCGGCCTGGGCAATCTCAAGTAAACCCAGCATGTTGCTTCTCACAGGTAGCATCTTTCTTCCAGACACGTTAGTTGGTGCTCCTGGTTGGTGTCAGCACACCAGCTTGAGCTTTCCTGCCTACTTATCTACTCCTCCCCAGCTTCTCCTTTTCCTCTCTTCTCTATTACTCTCTTTGCCCCACACCACCCCCCTTTCTCCTGTGCCTAACTCGGCTTGCCCAAATTTTTGCTACATTATTTAGAGGAGGGAGGTACCAGCCGCAGGCTCCGTATTATTCCTGTTAGTGGAGCCCACCCCTCCAAGCTGGGACATTCAAGGGGTTCCAGCTGCGGAGAAGCCGCAGGAGGACGAAGCAGCACAAGCACAGTCAGCCCTGGAGTATTTTACTCGATTTCTTTAAAGCGCCGTGCTTTGTTACCGGCTCTCCTCGTGGTTTCTGCACTGCTAGCTCTGACCGGGTCACACATCAACCCCTTGCTCCCGCCGTGTCTCTGGAGGATGTTTTTTATATTATATATTCCGAGACCAAGGAACCAGATAATTAACAGCTGCGCCGCTCGCAGGAAACGGTTTCCAGCCTCCTGGGAAGCAACGCTCTCCTCTTCGAATCTCTTCTTCCCTGCTGGGCCCACTTGTCTTGTTAGGGCGAGGGCAATTCCTCGCCATTTCGGATTCCCTGGGTAGTCAGAGGAAACCTGAGCAAGAGCTGGTGCGTCTCGGGAGCTTTGTGTCTTTCAGACATATAGCTCAGCTGTTCCACTTCATCCACATTTCTGGGGCTTAGAGGGGTGAGGGTGTTAGTAACAGACCATCCTTCCGAGAGGCTGCTGCTGCTCTCACCTCCCTTCCTGAAAAAACATCTTTTTTTCTTTTTTTTTTTTTAATTGTTATTTAAAGCTGACTCGCTGGTTGGGGGTGGCTGCTGGAATTTCAGCTCTGGAAGTCCCCAAACCCATGATAGGGGAGAATACAGGGAGATGTGTCCTACGCTTGCTCTTGTGCTCTTCTCCAGGTGTCTGCTCATGGCCACAGCTGCACGAAGGACACTGGGCTGGGACCACCACTTGTGGTGCAGTACGGCTGCTGTTCTGGTTTTGTATCTCTTACTGACAGATGGGCTCTGTGTGGATTAACCTTCTGGAATATCAAAGACTTTCTGACAAACAGCTGAGGGAAATACTTGGAGGGGGTGGGGCGTGAGTTTACAAGGGCTCATAGTTATAGCATGAGGGGTACTGGTTTGAAACTGAAAGAAGTGAGATTTAGATTAGAAATTAAGAAGTTCTTCATGCTGAGGATGGAGAGACACTGGCTCAGGTTGCCCAGGGAAGCTGTGGATGCTCCATCTCTGGATGTGTTCAAACCCAGGTTGGATGAGGCTTTGAGCCTAGTGGGAGGTGTCCCTGCCCTTGGCAAGGAGGTTGGAACTAGGCAGTATTTGAGGTCCCTTCCAACCCAAATCATTCTATGATTCTATGAAAACCACTTCCGGGATGTGCCTGTGAGGGTGCACGTTGGGATGGGTCTACACATGAATACCTGCATGGGGCTTAAATGAAGATGGAGGAGCAAACCCCTCTGGCCACATACTACATGGTGGGTCTGGAGTAAGAACTGTGACTCTTAGATCCCTACTGCAATCATTATAACATCCAGCCTTGCAGAAGAAGGTTATATATATATATATGATTATTTTTCTAATTAAAAAAAAAAAAAAGAGAAGAGAAAGGCATGGTTTTAAGGTATCTACAAGTGCCGGTGACTGTTAGGATAGCTTGAGTGCCCCTCTAGGATGCTCTGGACTAGAGGAGACAAGCAGTGAGGAAACAGATTGGTGGAACTGACTGAAAGCACCTCACACCACATCCCTGCTTAACTTGCACCTTCCTGGAGCTATTTCCATAGCAGATATTTCTTTAGGACCAAAGCCAAAACCCACAGAAAAAGTCAAAAGAAACTCTGGCACAAACATCTCGAATCTTCTCCTACCCATTAACAAGGGAGACGTGAGACAAGGACATGGCTCATGAGGAGGAGCCACTCAGGCAATGACCTGTGTTGGTGGGTTGTGGTGGGATGGGTATCTCCAGACAGGGTCCTTCAGGTGACTGCATCGGCTCTGGTCACTGCGCTGTCACCAGCGGATGAAGCCCAAGCTTGTCCAAGGGACAGCTCTCCGTGTTGACCGCCCTGATACGCCAACGTTACCTGCAGACGTAGTTTTCTCGGCAGGAGTCCAGAGGTGCCAGGCAGTTGGGCTTCTCCTTGGACTCATAGGAGCAGGCGGGAACGATGGTCTGCCGCCGGCGCTCGGCACAGGCCGTGTCATCGCAAGGGCAGAAGAGCAGCTCGTGGGTGTACTCGGGCGGCACGCGGTCGAAGAACTTGCGCAGAGCCTTGTGGCACTTGGAGCGGTTGCAGGTGTCGGCCCGGGCCAGGCGCCGGATGCAGAAGGAGACGTACTCGGTCCGCAGCCGTTGGCACATCTCGTCCACGTTGCAGGCTTTGGCGGCGTCCAGGCACCGGTTCACCTGGGTTACTTCGTTCTCAGACCCTGAGGGGTGGTGGGAGATGGTGATGGGGTTTTGTGCTGACCTCCCCACCAGCAGTTGCACCCTATGCTGAGACCTTCATCCCCATCCTGGTCCCATCCATGGCCACCTCAATGAGACCACCACCCGCTCTGGGAAAGCATGACCAGGGTGAAGTCAACGTTTGCTTGCTGTGTCCTGGCAAGACCAAATCCCCTTTCCCTACTCACCTTTCTCAAGAGGTGCCACAACCACACAAAGATCCTCACACCCTGGAGCCTACTCCACCAAACTCCTACATTTAATAAAACGAAGCTTTACTCTACCCTGGGCATCCCAAAACACTTTACCAACATGAATTAACCAACTTGAGGCCTGGGAATACAGCAGTACATCTACTTATGGCCATGGCTGGACCCACCAGTGTGATGGGATCTCCTCTAATATGCATTTTCTTGTTCCAAAGTGTTGCTAAAGACCAAACATTGAGTCAGTGGCAAAGCTGGGTCTCCTGATACATGGGTGGTTTGCTCCATCTCTGCACCCTAGACTCATCACCTTGAGTTTTCTCAGGCCTCCAGAGGGTCAAGTGTGGCTTTAGCAACAACTGTTCTCTGTTCGTCCCAGGATCTGCTGAGCTAAGTGAGAAGTGTCTGGATCTCCAACCACCATGAAAAGGCTCTGGCTTCCCACATCCAGACCAATCCTGCCCTGTATGTCCACATCCTAAGCAGCCAGAGTTCCTTCACAAGGTGGGGATCAGAGCTACTACCCAATCTGATGACCCTGGGACCTTGATGCTGTCTGCATGTGAATGCACATGGTCTCTCCTCACACCCTCTGCAAGGTCACCCTTACATTGGTTTCAGTAATTCGGGGAAATCGCTCTACATCTCCACTCCTTGAAACACAAGGGGAAATAAAGTCCCAGATGAGCAGTCTGAGTGGGAGAGCAGGGGTGAGCTGTGGGGACACAGGGAAGGTGCGGGAAAACTTGCAGCAGGGGCAACCATCAGGAAAATGAACCAAAACCTGTTGGTGACACAATTTCTTTGGTAGGCAAATAAGGGTCTCATGAGTTTATATGCCAACGACCACTGAAAATGTAAGAGGGAAAGGTTTGTGTAATACTGGTTTTGGAGCTCCTTCAAAAATGGATGGGGCTCTTTTATAGAGGGGGGAAATGCTACAGACCTTCAGGTAGGAGTCATTCGATAAGAAAAACTTCGCTGTGAGGGTGAGAGCCCTCAACGAGGTTGCCCAGAGAGGTTGTGGAGTCTCCTTGTGCGCAGAGATTCCAAGTGCGCCTGGACACTGCGATGCTGGGCCCCCTGCTCGGGGTGACCCTGCTGGAGCAGGGGGTTGGACAGATGAGCTCCGGAGGTCCCTTCCAACCCCCACCATGCTGAGACTCTGAGAGACATTAGGCTCTGTCTGATCAGACAGATGAGATGAAGGTCCTCCAAGAACACGAGAAAATGAATCTGAGGCTGTTTTTCACCTCATGACCTGAAGCACACCAGAAGCTTTTCTCCACAGCCAAGAAGGCTTTTTCCTCACAGAGCCCCAGAATGATAAATTTCCAATGCAGAGTCAAGCCCTATCTTTACCATGGAATTAAAACCAGCCAGTCGCTGCTGGCAAGTGTTAAAACATTGACAGTCTCTCTGAGCGCTTCAAAACCGGCTGCCCTCCTTAATTTTCACCGACGTTATCAGATGCTCTTTCTCCAAGCATCTTTTTTCCCTTTCCCGTTGTCCCCACAAGTCACCTTGCAAGTTTTGCAGCAGTTTTGGGATGAGTGAAGCTTGTGCTTGGTGTGTTCCCACCATGTGGGTACTTCCCTTTCGAAACGCCCAGGGATGGATATTGTTAGAGCATTGGTTTACGCCAGGGAGCTGTCAACAAACATCTAGGAAACAGTTACTTGGAAGAGTTTCGTTACCCCTTCAGCTAATGAATCACAAGAACACGCTGCTTTTCTCCTCTTCCCACGCAACGACAGAGGATGGGCTTTTTAAAGTCACCACTACAATTACAGCGGAGGGGTTTCATGATCTTTAAGGTTCCTTCGAACCCAAACCATTCTGTGATTCTATGATTCCCCGATTCCGTGATCCTACCATATTATTCTATAGTATTCTATGCTATATAGTCTGTGATATTCCATCTGCACAGGTTTAATAGTGGCCATATATTGGTTTTGTTACAAAAATCTGTTGATCTGTGGTCGTGGGGATGTCTTATGCTGCAACAAGTTCTTGGGAATTATGGGTTTTTGGTAGATTTGAATGAGGGTCCTTTTGCAATGCTAAACGCATGATCCTGATGATTAAGGGAATGGAACATCTCCCTTATGAGGAAAAGCTGAGGGAACTGGGGCTCTTTAGCTTGGAGAAAAGGAGACTGAGGGGGGACCTCAGTCATGGTTAGAAGTACGGAAAGGGCGAGTGTCAGGAGGATGGAGCCAGACTCTGCTTGATGGCACCAGGGACAGGACAAGGGGTAACGGGTGTGAGCTGGAACACAGGAGGTGCCACTGGAATCTGAGGAGGAACTTGTTTGCAGTGAGGGTNTACATCCCTGTTGCTCTGGGCCCATTCGCTTTGCTGCCCAACTGGTTTCAATCTACTTTAAAAACCTGACAATGCGTTAACCAGGCATAAAAATCCCTGGATTTTGTCATGCTGTGAAGAGCCCTGTAGGACTTCCAGTGAAAAGGATAAAAACTCCAGCGAAGGCAGCCATGACCCAGCAAACAGCTTTGTGCATGCTTCGCTTTCCACGCTTGGATCAGCCAAGTGGAGTTGATAGGAAGATGCAAGGTCAGGGAGCACCCCCCCTTCCCCTCGCTGCTCAGCTTGTCGAGGGCTGATGGGTTAATTTGCTCCTGGATGTTTTCACCTAACGAGTGCCCCGACATTTCGGGGACTGCAGACATCCATCGGCTGCAGGGACCTGCTGCTCCTTACTCACTTGGGTGCACCCCAGCTGCAGATGCCAGCCCAGGGTTAGGTGCATGCTTGGGAAGAGCTGCAATAGGGCTGCTGTTTCAGCACATCTGCCAGAGACACAGAAGGAGAACATCACCTGCCTCAAGATGGGGAGTTCAGTAACAAAAATCACCCTCAGCAAAGCTTTCCCACGGCTGTGGTGCATAAGCAGAGTCGAATGCTGGTTGTGGTGGCAGCTGTGATGCTGGTGATGGATGACTTAATAGCTATCGCAGTGACCTTTTAACTGCTGACCAGGAGTTCATGCCCTCCAGGGGGTTAAAAGGTGTCGGGCAGCTCTGCTCATGTTATTAAGTGGATTACATGATGCAGAGCAGAACATGGGTTTGAGTCCTGAGGTTGCCCTCAGGGCGTGAGGTTAAAGGCTGCTGCTGGGATCAACTGGTAGGTTGGGTTATTGACCTTTTTGCCACCAGACTTTGACCCTGTGACTGATCAGGAAGCACATTCTCATACCTGACGATACCCAAGCAGCCCCTGCTTGGCAGGGTGTCTGCATGGCACAGGTCCTCCCCCTGCTATAGAAAATCAGCCCACCTGTGATAGCTCATTGGAAGAGGCCTCCCTACCAAGTCCCTCAGGCCCAACTTTTCACGGTATGGACATGAAAAAAGCCAAAGAACAAAATCACAAGTGCTTATTCCTAGGACATGTTCTACCAGCAGTTCAGCACAGGAATCATAAGCAACTCCTTGGAAAAGTGCGTTCAAGATCCCAGCAATGCCTTGTGAAGAGACCACAAAGGACTGACCCGTGTATAGCATTTGATCCCACAGCCAGTTGCCCCCCGTTTGAACCAGTCGGCGTAGGAGCATCTTCCCACTCACCTACCTGCGGTGATGGATGCCAGCCGGACGTAATCAAAGCCTCTGATGAACGGCTCGTAAGGGGAACTCTCCAGCACATTCATGCCTGGGTTGAAAAAGAGAAGTTAGTGACAAAGCAACCAAGGCTCCTGAGGGATGTTTGAGGCTCAACGGATGCGGTGCAGGTGGGTCCAAGGGGACGTGTCCTCTAAAGGCCGTAAGTAGATGGATACTCAGCATCACAGGAGCTGAGGTATGGCCATATCCTCAGAGAAGGGAAGAGGATGTAACTGGCTTTCAAAAATATATCACAGCTTTGGAGTAGGGCAGCCTCTCAGGGAACTGTTCAGCTACAATCTCCTATAGCTCAAGTCTTGGACTTCTTTACAGGGGTTCCCACACAAGACACTAGACTGTAGCACAAGCTCTTGCTCAGGGGCAGAGTTCAAACCACCGGCTTCCTACATCCATGGGGCTTCCATCACTATTCCTACTCTTCCCTGTATGTCCTTCCCTTGGTCAATGGTTCTCATTGGTTTCTAGAACACAATCAAGGCTGTGTGTGTGGCAACACGCACGCCTTCATATTTATTAACACCTCTCCCCTTCTCCTTCCCAACAGCCCTTTCTTACTTGGCATGGAGCTAATGACCCACAGCTCCAGCAGAAACTTCCCCCTCTTCATTTTTAGGCTGCTGGGAAGTTAATTTTATTCAATCGGTGCTTCCCTTCCATCCGCTCAATGGTCTGTGATGCCCCGTCAACCTGATGGATACCGCGGAATATTATTGAAGCAAACAGCTCACTATCATTTTTTTGGTTTATTAGGCATTTAGATGGATACGGACAGCAGCCACAGATGTACTCGCCGGGATAAAAGGACTATCAAACCTCATGCTCGGGGCATATGCTGATCACCAGCTGCGGTCAGGAAGAAATAGCTCCCAGGGTACACAGCCCAGTGCAATTACCACAGGTGCATTACAAGGCAGCTTTACACCTTCATTGAAATATCTCGCGTCGTTACTGACTGGAGAAGGGCCCATTTGTATGTTCCAGCATAGCAGTTTTATGTCCCGGTGATATAGCACCTTATCAGAGAATTGTTATCTGGTTGTCATCGTGCTATTGTGTCTCCAAATGGGAAGGTGGCTAAACACAGGCGTGCTCAAGAGAAGCTGAGTAAATAGTATGCTTTGTAAATTCCCTGAGCACGCGCTTCCACAATTGATTTTTATAAGAGGGCTTCTAGGAAGCTTTTTGCAGCCTCCTGGGTATGTAGCACTGAGAGACAAAGCTCTACACGGAGCGTGCGGATTGGTTTCCTTTCGCAGGCAATTAAACATGTGTAAGGACTCTGAAACGTGGGACTGTTAGGAAGGCTATTTCCCTGGAGAAATTAAGGCGAGGAAATCAAAGGTTTGAGAGCGTGAATCTGCATTGCAAGTGAGCGTGGTGCTTGAAAGAAAATGTGGGGCTCAGGACATGACAGCAGAGCAGAAGCAGGGCAGAGTCTTGGGAGTCTCCGGTAACAGCCCTCTCATGGTCACCCCCAAGACAGGATGAAGGATAATGGCTTAAACTAGAAGATGGGAGATTCAGGTTAGAAATTAGGAAGAAGGTCTTCACTTTGAGGGTGCTGAGACCCTGGCACAGGGTGCCCAGAGAGGTTGTAGATGCCCCAACACTGGAAGTATTCAAAATCAGGTTGGATGGGGCTTTGAGCACCCTGCTCTAGTGGGAGGTGTCCCTGCCCGTGGCAGGGGCGGTTGGAACTAGATGATCTTGAAGGTCCCTTCCAACCCAAACAATTCTATGATTGTCTAAGATGGAGGTCCCAACCTGGCCATCCAGCACTCATCTCCTACTCTGCATCTGGAGCCCCACACCTGGCTCCTGCCTGCTCCCAGCACTCACTGCCACCCGCTTGATGCTCTTCAAGCAGTAGTCCTAGAGCTGAAAGCCCTCCTGACACCACTGTCCTGCAGAGCCACGTTGCAGATGAACTGTGCCCCAAGCTTCAGACCATGAAGATTAGCGGGGAAGGATCTGCAACACAACCTATTAAGATGACCAGAGAGGCTGGATTGCCACCTCATCCCCAGGCTTCACCTCAACGCAAATTCACCCAGCACGTAATTATGATGGGGAAGACCGGACCCTGGAGGCTGCTGAGGTCCCTTGTTTCCCTAGCCAGTTCATAGCACCCTGCTCTCCAAGCTGTGGCACCTGAAAGCTTTCTGGGAACTTGCTCAAGCAGTTCCCGTTCTACCAAGGCTGGGGGAGATGGGTCTTCTTAGTTTAGAGGAGACAGAGCTGTGAACTCGTCAATGTTTATAAATACACAAAGGGCGAGTGTTGGGAGGATGGAGCCCGACTCTTCTCGATGGCACCCAATGATAGGACAAGGGGTAACGGGTGTGAGCTGGAACACAGGAGGTTCCACTGGAATCTGAGGAGGAACTTGTTTGCAGTGAGGGTGCCCAAGCCTGGCCCAGGCTGCCCAGGGGGGTTGTGGAGTCTCCTTCTCTGGAGACGTTTTAAACCCACCTGGACGA
>WEIS01054283.1:0-14770 GCA_013389965.1 Todus mexicanus
AGGCATCTTCCAATTAGCTAATGAAGACTCCACTATCACGAATTAGCCGCAGACATTTAAGAGACTACAAGGTCTGCTGGCTCTCCTGAGTGAAACTGAATTTCCTGAAGCATGCTCGAAATGCTGATACATCCATGAAAATTTCTCAGCATTTCAGGGATAATGTTTTAAATGCATTTCTTCAGCATAAGCCTGCTGATCTTGGTTCTCAAAACTCAAGTCCATCTCTATGTTTCTTTTTGTTTCTTCAGTTCATCAGGTGAAATTCTAATTTTAGACAATGGGTTTGCAAAGGTTAGAGCTCAACACTGAAAGTGAAATTGTATTTTTTAAGTCAGCTTACAAACACATTGTTTGTCCCGAGCAGTTTAGTACAAGTAATTTGAAAGGACTCTCATAGCTGGGCAAGTATGTATATAATTTCCTTTACATTTTTGTATGTAGAAATAATCACTTACGCTTTTAATAAATACACTATTTGCCTTTTCTATATTAAGCTCCCACAAACATGTTGTTCAAATCATGCCCTAAATTCTTCCGCGGAAATGAGCTGCCAAGTCCTGGGTACAAACAGAAATAACAACCAAATAGTTGTAGATAAACATTATATGTAAATAAATGAATAACAAATATTATCTGGCCAATGACCCTGGGAAAATTACAGGGTCATGATCCATACCAGTGCCAGATTTTATTACTCTCTGTAAGGCTAATTTGTTATAAGCCAAGGGCGTCATGAGCTAAGAGGCAGAGCTAACTATTCTGATAAGTCTTGA
This sequence comes from Todus mexicanus, assembly GCA_013389965.1. NCBI lineage: Eukaryota > Metazoa > Chordata > Aves > Coraciiformes > Todidae > Todus > Todus mexicanus. The sequence goes on from WEIS01054283.1 coordinate 777, forward strand.
GGTTTGACATTTCACTCGCAAGTATTTATTTTTTATTTAAAAGTATGCTTTGAAGTGACATTCTTTTAATAAGAAAAAACCGGGAGAGTGAAAGATAGGCTTTTATCAACACCTATATATCTTCAGTCAGTGAATTTAACAGAGCCTCCTAAACTTTCTGCATTATTTGACTTACTCTCATAATGTTAAAAACCATTTCTGCTGACCTTTTGCATTTATCAAACATGCACTTCGATGTTTAATTATCTGTAGAAGACAGTTGATGGCTTTGTAAACTCATGTGACTTGAATATTATCATTTAATTAAAATGTATAAAAGTTCTTTGACAACATCGTTCAAAGACTCATATAATTTTATGAACATTTTCAAGAATTCTTCCATATTCAGTAAAGCACATATGTGGTACTTATGGCCTAGAAATTAAGACATTTGGGCATTTTGTTGGCTTTCAAATCCAGCTTTGAAAAGTTTTCTTCCTGATCAAATTTGCTTTGCCAGCAACAGCAGAGCTTTTGCGAGCATTTCAAGTTTTTCTGCAATGACCGTTGCCAATACAGACATTGAGATGTTTGCAGACCCCATGTTCCCATTTCTCTGATCAAACCAAGACTCCACGCAGGGCTGCCAGGAACACCTCAGCAAACCGAATTATTTCTAGATCAAGTAAAGCAATTACTCAGACAAAGAAACACAAATCCAGGTCAAGAAGAAAATAAATGTAGGAAAGAGATGAGAAAGATGCAGCATCCTCCTCTTTACCATTCTAAGAAATGAATTTAAATCTAGTCAATGGAAAAAAGGTGTCTGTAATTTCTAAAAAAGCTCAGTATGATTTTAAATGTTTGTATTATTTTTTCTGAGTAACACTGAGAGATCAGCCAGACAATTACTAAGTTGGGAACTGTTTGTAGCAATCACTTTGACATGCTGGGTCTCCTTTATTAGTTGATCAATGAAAAAAAATCAGTGAGTCATTAATAGCTCTTATTTGATGAATACCTCTGGTGGAACCTTGGGTGAGAAAATATTTCATCTGACAATGTAATCACGGTTCATTCCCACCACTCAACGTAGCTGGCAAGATAGGTCAGAACAGGAGAGGGTAGCTCACGTCCAACACATTGGCTGAGCCACGCAAAACTGAGAAGAGATAACCAAATTTGACAGCACAACCTGCTCTCCTACTTAACGCTGTGCAAACATAAATCATCCAAACCTTTCATTTCCTTATGAAACAAATACCGTGTCTGTGCCATGGGTAGAAAATTGGGAATTACGTATAAATCCACGGCTCTGTTACACCTGTGAAGGGATATTCTAGCTGTAATAGTCTCCGCTGATAATCAGACCATAAGCAATTAAAACGGCATTATGATAAGACAGGGATTTGACAAAATACGTTGTGTAGGTATCAGAGAGAGGCTTAAGTTATGCACTGCTAGCATAGTGTCCTCTTCTCAGGAAGGCATCTCAGGAGAAGTTAGTCACAGAAACTGCCTGTAATGAAGAGAAGTTATCTCTCTGACTACACCACTTAATTAAAGAGGGGGTATCTGGACAGAAATTACTTCTGCTGCCACAGGTTTCTATTAGGACATGGCCAAAACAAAACCATCGTGGATTTAAATCCACTGGTTTTACCTTGTCAAAATTATTCTTCTAGATAATAAGGTAATATAGATAGAGACTTGTAATATAATCAAAATCTTCCAAAGATTTCCAGTGAATGGATCAAATCTGTGACCAGCATATGTCTCAGTCCTACCACATGTTTCAAGAAGTGCAGTTTAGCTGTAGCTATATTTTAATATTTCTTCACTTTCATTTGCTTGATCTGTATTGTCTGTTCCTCTAAGCAACCATAACAGCATTATCATCACTACCGTTAATCATTCACATTAAAGAAACTTGGCCTGGTTCTTTGAATTGTCATTTTCCTCTCTACCAAAGAATGATCATCCATTCCTACCCCTTAGGTGACTATGACCTAAAAATACATTGAGACAGAGAGGAAGGAGGAAAATCAGCTGGGATATGTCAAATTAGATGTGAAATGTTTGTGTTCAGTACAATAATTGGCATTTATGGTCACATATGAATAATTTTGCTAGCTGCGTTCACGAACCTGACATGTATTGTATCAGTGAGACAATAAACCTACAGCTGGTTGAAAAGCAAAGTTTCTGAGCTATGGGAAATTCTCCTTTCTCCTTCACTAGATCAATTCCAGTGTGATCCAAACCTCCAATTTTTTCACAAACTCAATCCTGAGCTGCAGCTCTGCAAGGGGCAGAACAGAGAAGACCTGCTATAAAAGACTCTTGGGACTCCTTTGTTCTTGCTGTCCACACTCTGGGCCTGGTGGCTGACTGACTTCAGTTTGGAGCAACCAGTTGGCTCCTCAGCTGTCAAAACTCAAGCAGAGGGTAGTCCTTGCTCCGTGACTAGAGGAACATACCTAACTCAGCCCCTGAGGCTCTGTGAGCTTCAGCACACTTGGCCATGGCAATGAGACAGGGATTTGCTTCAGCTCACCTGCCAGGGCTTTGCAGGATCCTTGTGAAGAGGCAGGACCACAGTGTGCTTCAGTGGAGGCACTCCCAGGGGTTTCAGGCTCCCCACGCCCAGCAGAATCCCTGCAGGCACATCCAGGTGCTCTGTAGGACACACTATTCCCCAGGCTGATGCCTGGCCACCCAGCACTGCAACTGATGGGTACACACACCAGGACAAGCTGAGCACTGCACTGTGCCATGGATTTGGCCGCACCAAGTCCATACTATTCCACATGCAATATATAAGGCTCAGTATCATATAATCATAGAATGGTTTGGGTTGGAAGGGATCTTTAAAGGTCATCTAATCCAACCCCCCTGCACTGAGCAGGGACATCTGCAACTAGAGCAGGTTGCTCAGAGCCCTGTCCAACCTGACCTGGAATGGTTTGACAGATGGGGCATCTAAATGTAAATCAGGACATTTTGTGTGCTTCTAACTAAAAGCACTGAAGATGAGGAGATCTCCCCAGGAGGCAAGGACCTCGTTTACATAGCAGGGACTTAAATTGAAAAACTTCTCAGACTCTGCACATCAGTGGCATTTATCTGAATTTTATGCCAGTCCTCTGCTAAAAACCACCAGAGAACTCTTCTGGCTTCTGGGCTTAAAATAATTTCACCAGGAATCTTTCTTAATTAAGAAGAATGGGTATTTCATTTATTTATTTTAGGATAACTGCTAAAACTTCACTAAGTTACCTGAGGAAAGCCTCAGAGGAGGAGTTAGTGCTCTCTCCACTGTGACCCTGACATCAACACAGCCAAACAACATTCCTTCCAGTCCAGTTTTCATTAAGTGTAGTTCTACTCACAAACATAAAAACACGCCTCCTGCAGCGAGTACCCCTTCCTTAAAATCTACTTAGTCCTCACAAAATTTCCTCCATTACCAGGTTCCTCCACATACAAAGGGACCAAACCTCTGCCTCCTCAAATTGCATGTCTGAAGTGGATGGATGGAGGTGAAGGTGCCTGATACTGCTGAAGAAAGGATCAGCTGCACAGTCTACAAGTGCTAACCAAGTACAGTATATCCATGTATTTACAGTGGATCACATGCTACACATAAATTACTTCAAGGCAGTGGCCTAATCCTATGGAATTGAAAATAAAAAAGCATTTGGGGCTTTTTTACTATCCTTCCACAGCAGAGCTCATATTTTCTAAACTTCTGTAAATCCACCATAGGGTTCCTTTTGTAGCTGTATGGGAATATTCGCATCTTAAACTGAGAACTCTCAGACCATAAGAAGTCATCTGTTTGAAAAAGCAATCACAAAGGAGGTCAGTGAAAGTACACAGCAGTCAGGGAAAGCCACAGCAAGATGGTTTTATATCAATAACATAGAGAGATCGGGGAATAAACAATGTATAAATTAGACAACCTTTGAATGGTATTTAACGTTTGTCAAACTGTCTTCATGTCTACTCATCTGATCAGCTTCCTACAGGCAAATCTGCCTCTAACCACAAGACATAGCCTAAATACTAGCGTAGCCTGCAAACATGCTTAGATAATCATGGTTTATTGGGAGGTCGATGTTGAGGATAGAACTGGGCAGCGATGTGTTTTTACATTCTGCTAAAAATATTGACATTTCAGAAGTTTACCTGTTCTGTGTTGAGAAAACATAGAAACTTTCACAAAAGAGAGTATCATTCCACTCTACATATTCACTTACTAGAGCTGTAATTTCTGCCAAAGCTTCCCCACCTCAATTCAGGGCTATAGCCAGAGCTACACAACCGCTGCTTTTCTCCTTTCTTTGGCATATTAAATGTTTTATCACTTACACACAGAGCAGGTTCAATGGGAGAGAGTGACAAATTCCCCCCAGGGTAGCAGGTTTCTTGGGGATCTAGGTGACTCTTGAGCCTTCCAAGCTACAATCCAGATTTGTCTGTTTTCTCTATTTTGATAAATAAGCATCTTCCAGCGAAAACTATTTCAAGAAAAGAAAAATGCCTATCCCAGACTCCAGCTCTGACTCTGGACTCTACCCCACCTCGCCATACCTATTTGTCCCAGAAGCTGGCTATGATTGAATATATCATTGCAAATGAAAAAAAAAATAATTACTTCTCAGCTGGAAGAATCATTGTCTAAGACAGACTGAGGGAGCACGTAAGACTTTCTCTTTCTAGCTTTCAATGGGACTTTGACTGTGGCCTTTCCTAACAGGAATGGAATCAGTAGAAGTTCACTACCTTGGACGCTGTACCAGAAAATAAACTTTATCTTGGGTGTCTTTCATAGACTTCAACCATGTCTGGATTGTTTCTGTTAGAAGAGTTTCAATGACTGGAACATTACTGTGTTATTACTGTACTATTTTAATTGGAAAGTTTCAGTTTTCTGACTAAGTAAGGGCTGTTCTTTCTTTCTTCTGAAGAATATAAATAGCAAAAAATAGCATAGAAAAGAAAGAGTACCTGTCCATCATCCTTTTTTATTACACTTCAATAAAGAACCATAGAATTGTTTTGGTTGAAAGAGACTTTTAAGGTCATCCAGTTAAACCACTAACCCAGCACTCCCAAGTCCATCACTAAACCATGTCCTTAAGTGACACATCTACATGACTGTTAAATCCCTCCAGGGATGGAGACTCCACTACTGCCCTGCACAGCCTGTTCCAGGGCTTGACAATCCTTGCAGGAAAGAAATTTTTCCTAATATCCAACCAAAACCTCCCCCGCTGCAACTTGAGGCTGTTTCCTCTTGTCCTATTGCTTGTTACTTGGGAGAAGAGACTGGCCCACACCTGGCTTCAACCTCCTTTCAAGGAGTTGTAGAGAGTGAGAAGGTCTCCCCTGAGCCTCCTTTTCTCCAGGTTGAACAACCCTAGTTCCCCCAGCCACGTCTCATAAGACTTTTTCTCTAGACTCTTCACCTAACATCTGAAAGCTGCCAAATCAAGAGATACTATAACAGCATCAGATTAGACCCCTTACGTATTGCATCTGCAAAACACTGCCCCAGTGAAACAACCTAGAGGACTATGACAAGATTTAATCTTCCATGTGTTCTGCTCAAAGTCCTGCCCACACGAGTAACTGATTGAATGGAGACTAAATCCACACATCCCCCCAAGAAACTTTGAAACTCAGTATTAATTATTTCTATTCAATTCCCTCAACTTGTGAGGAAATTCTTCATGCTATGACGTTACGAAGAGGTCTTCGCAAGTCAAATCTCTATTTGTATTCACAGAAATGTTTTTCAAATATCAATTTAAGTCATCAACATAAATTACCTGGACCTACCACGGTAACAATATTAACTAAGGAGAAAGCCTACCATTAACATTGCAAGTCACATAAGGGTGTGATTATGCCAAAATAGGACAGTTTCCAACATGCAGGTCGTGCTTAACTAGCAGTAGGCATGAAGTCATCACAAGTCAATTCAGAAAACTTCATTCACCACATTGGGATAATGTTTTTTAACAGTATGCTATGTGCAGGCACACAAGCCAAAATGCAACTTTCAAACAAAAAGCAGAAAAATGAAGCTTTGAAGATAAGCAGCAAAATACTGGAGGTAGCTTCTCAGCTGTTTCTCAAAGCTGAACTGGTGTCCTGGTTTGAGTTAGAACACAACAATTCTGTTCTATGATTTTTATTTTCCAGCTAAGTCTGTCTAAGTTAGCAGCATGTTTACCAGACAGAGCCTGCTTCTAGCAGTGATAACGCTCCATGTTTATAGTTAGTACCAAGGATTGGTATGTGAACCAAGGTCATTGATAGACTTCACGTACCACNCCGTTATTATTTCCATGTTTTAGTAAAGCTGTTCTAGTTTCCTTTCCTAATCGATGAGTCTCTCTCCTTTATTTCCTTTCTTCCCCTTTTTGGGTGGGGAGGGGGAGAGAGCGTTCTGTTGCAGATTTGGGGGGTGCCCTGACCCCAAACCGTGACAGCTGTAAATGGTTTAGTGAAACTGCTAGAGGAGTTCCTTAAGTGACCCCAACCCAGAATGGGCACCAGAATGACCTGCTGTCTACGAAGAGATCATGAACAACTTGCACCAAGTTCAGTAACAAGATCTCAATCATCCAAACCCCACAGCAGTCCAGTTAAAGAGAAGCAAGAACCACAAACCATTCCATTGAACTTCACAAACAGACCTCGTGAGCTGAATCAGGTTTCCTTTGCTCTTTTTGTGCCACATGAAACACTCACATGCTTGCCACTGGCTTTTCTCTTTTTTTATTTCCGTACCTTAATACAAAACTTGCCTCCTGACTCACATTCACTTCTCACCTGCAGCTGGTGCTGGATAATTCAACAAGTTGCTCCTTTTTGGTGTTAAATTATCTCCCAACAGTTGGCATATAATTACATTTAATGAAATCTTTACACTGAGATCACTCTATTATTAGTTACCAGGACTGAAATCCTTAAAATTGTCTTCTCTTTATCAACACATAAAAACCCACACAAAACAAACACACACAAATTCTCCAATCACATCTTTAGCATATAGGCCGAGCAGTTTAAATTATAAAGATGAGTGCAGATGATACCCAGCCAAATGGTCTGTCACAGGGATTGATGAGACCACTATCACGTGCAAACACCATTGACTTCTGTCATTTCACCCACTTTTTCAGTGTGGGTCACAGTGAAGACATGCCCTGACCTTTTTAAAATCTGTGGTGAGGAGGGAAGGAGCTTCAAAAGGCTATGTTCCTAATACAAAGCCCCACCAGAAAGCATGATTTCTAGTCAAAACCCTAAAAAATTTCTTCTGTTTCCAACCAAACTAAAAAATCTTACCTCAACAATGGAAACTCAGTTCATATTTGCTAACCCAAACATTAATTTTCAGAAGTCATGCAAGCCAGGAACAAATAATTCTTTCCTCATTTAGTCAGGATTGTGCTACTTAACAGAAAATCCTTAAATAAATGCACTGAAGCACCTCGAGAAGAAGTTTTAATGCACTGTTGCAGATGTATACGGGCACATATGCAATCCTTCCTTCCCCTCTGTGGCTGGTGTGTACAATGGAGGGGAAAAGGAGGGAGGACTTGCTACTAAAATTAACTGTGTTTGCTCATGAAAGTTTCTTTTATAACGTAAGAAGAAAGGTTGTATATAGATGTAGTGTGTAAAACAATACCTGTCTTCAGTAAATGGCTTCGATCCAGTCTGTACTTGAGGGTGACGTGGCTCATATTCACGTAGGAACAACCAAACTCACAAAGCTACACCCACTGGCTGCAGCATCAGAGTTGGGAAGGGTTTTTTAGGGGTAATCTTTCATTTTTAAGAAGTTCTCTCTGGAGTTCGAAGGTATCAGGTCCCACTACACTGCTGTACAGCTACTGTGGAACATACTCTTTTCGATCTGGTTGGCTCTTTTCCAGCAGAAGAGGTACCTACTTTCCAGCCACACATCCTGGCTGTTTAACACAGCTCCAGAGATGTCTCGAAAGTGCAGTAGGTATCTGTTTGACTGAACAGAAAATTGGGGCTGAAAGCCTACGTCTGACAGCTTAGTCTTGTGCAATATGAGAAATGGCCCTTGACTGAGGCAGTAAATACATCTTCCCAATTTGCAGAGAAAAATAACTACTGTGGCAGTCAACGGTAAACTATAACATAATTTCAATAGTTGGAGAAGGCTGGTGATACATAACAGCTTTGGAGAGAATTGCCCCTTCTTGTCTATGTGTGTTCAGGAAGTATTTACAGCATGGAAACACACTAGGTACAATTTTACAGGTAGGGAGCAATTTTCCTAACTCCACTTTTTCCCCATTCTGTGTTTTAGTTAGAATCAGACTATCATCAACCAAACGCAGCTCAGGAGTTTTCTGCTCTCTGCTTAATGGCATTATAACATGTCTGCTCATTGTTAGAAAGACAGTCCTCTCTCCTCTCCCTTGTGATTAAAGATTTAACAGCTCATCATTTTTATACAGTCAGAACTCAAAGCAGAAGAGTAATCTAACCACAGGATCCTACACGGATCTCAAATCACCACAGAAGACATTCCTTTCTACATATGTACATACCCATAACCCTTGGGAGATGTATTAGTGACGTCCTTTCTGGCACTAAATGTGCAATTCCTTCAATTAGTATCAGCTTACCAAGTTGGCCCGTGTGATCTCGCAGAAGAAAAGCCATCTAGGCGTTATTATACGGCATTTTAATAACTCCGGCAGATTGAACACAGCTTGTTGCTTCAATTTGTGTGCTTCCTTTTCATAACAAATCACTTCATATGGATTATATATGCACAAAACAGCCAATGCTAACCCATTATTTTTCTGTTTACTAGCCCTGGTGAAAGCTTCACTTTCACAATATATTACGAATTCATTGGGACCATATTTTTTGTGCATAACTGAAAGCTGCCTAATATCTAAGAAATCCTCTCTCAAACTGAACTGAAATCGTATTTATTCCTATGAGAAACAAGGACAAATATTATCTCCTTATTGAGGCATTTGTTTCATTATATTCCCACATTCTCTTAGTTAAATAGATTTTATTTTGTGAGCACCTTTTTAAAATAAGTACAGCCCTCTGCTGTGCCACTATTCAGATCATATTTATTTTATCAAAGTACTACAGGTTAGTGACTGGGGTGAGGAATTCTCCATGTGTAAATAAAACTGCTTCTTCCCATCACCATTGAAGTAAAAACATAAAACAGTTTAAGTTTTTGTGTTTCTCAATGTATCCGACAGTTATTAAGTCAGTCTGCTAAGCACTGGTCCTTGTTGGTTTGCTGTCAGCATGGCCTGCAAAAGTACCAGGTTCACAAACACTTTGGGCTGTGTGGTGAGAGGATAAGAAAGAGCAGGTAAAATTTGAAATTGCAGAGGTTCTGACTGGACACAAGCGATAACTTTTGCACCACAAAAGAGCATCCAGAGCTCTTGTCATCTCCATCACTAGAGGTTTTCAAGACCAGGTTCGATAAAGCCCTGGGGAATCTTATCTGGTCTTGCAGCCATCCCCGCTTTGAGCAGAAGGTTGGACCAGAGAGCTCCTGAAATCGCTTCCAAGCTGAAAGATACTATGGTTCTAAGGACACATTTTTAACTTGTTGGACTGTACTGTACTTTGCAAAATGCTCTCAAATAAAGCAGGAGAGAGTAGAATCAACACATTAAACATACGGGCTTCTCCATCCTTCTTTATAACAGATCCCAACATTCTAATTCTAGGAACTTTCTTCTCCGCAATGAAGCATAAATCCAGAGTGTTCCACAGGAGTGAATAAAGCGTCTGTGCCTTTCCCGCAGTGCAGTTGCAGACAGAGATCAGTTGGTCTTTGTTGCCTGATGGTGGAAGCTCCAGAACAAGATATCTCAGCAAAAATACTCTCAGAGCAACCGCTGTTCATTTTATGAGACAGACACGAGAAGAACACGGGGCAAATTGAAACCTGTAGTATCATGTTCAAGTTCACCAGGATGCTTTATTCACCTAGATACCTGGCTAACAGCAAACCTAAAATGGGCCCGAATAAGGAAAACAATGAACTATGTCCATATTTGCTTTCCATACTCATTTGAGCTGTTCTGAGTACTCACCATAACCCTTCTGAGACATAGATTTCAGAAGTCGCTAATATTGAAATAAAGGGTTTCAACTGTAACTGCACAAATATTATCCTTTTTTTTCTCTTGTCCCAGTACAACTTGCTTGCTACTGCAGGTGACAAGCAGAACATCCCCAAACTGGGCTGCCCTGGCCACCCGAAGAGTTTACGTGTGGTGAAGGGTAGCTATTAAGCATTGCCATATCTCCTCCCTATGGTTGATTTGTGCTGTGCAGGAGGTAATTAGCAGCCTTATTAATATTTACATGCTTTCATGGTAATGGACTTTAATACTCACTCCTCATGAGCCCTGACAGAAGGACACTTAATATGCCATTCAAAGCCTGTCAAAGCTCTGCATCAGGCAAATTTATGTCTTAAATGGTCACTTTCAACACAGAGCATTTGGTTCATTTTACATAAAAATAGAATCATAGAAAGAATGGTTTGGGCTGAAAGGGATCATCTAGTTCCAACCCTCCTGCCATGGCAGGGACACCTCCCGCCATGAAAACAAAACATAAAAAAATACAAACAAAAGAACTGCAAGTCCTGGAAAATACCCTAAAACCTGCAAAATACCGCAAAAATAGACAGTATTTGCCAATTTACAGTAACGAGTGTATCTCCAGAAAGAGTTCACACTGATGACAGAAGAGTAACAGAAGCTGAACACTTTTTAAGCATACTAAGGCTAAATGATTATCTCTAGTTTCTGTATCCAGATGGCTGCTTGTGAGAGCTTAAGGAAATGAGAAAGGGGACACTGAAAGTGCTAAACTCATAAAAACTGCAAGTCTCTAAAGGAAAACGTTTTGAGAAAAGGAAGTCAGAGTGAATTGCCACTTCCTTTCTCAGCCAGCTTGCATGGGCCCTGGCAGCCTCACAACCCACGACGTGATCTGCTCAAGCCTGTGGACAGGTGTCCCCTAATCCCTCCACTTAATGCAAAATGCCAAGAAAAGCAAGTAAAGGGCAGAAGGAGAGGAAGAAGGAAGGAAAAGAAGTGTGGGTTCCTATTGGGTGCTACAAAACATCCTTCTCTCATATTCCCAGTAATCTGGTTTAAAAGCCATTTTGATATGTGAGTTTTTAATCCCGGAATGTTACACTTGAAATTTCCTGAGAAAGTGATTCCAACCTGAAAGCAGTTGCTGGAGAAGAATCTCCTTCCCTGTCCCCCACCAACTCGGGGTACCACAGGTCAACCCTGTAGACTTCAGTGATTCAAACATGTTTTTACTAGCTTTTAATTCCTCACAGCACTATGAAACCAAGGCAGATTTGGAGAAATGAAAAGGAAGGCTTTAGCCTGTCTCCAAGATTTCAATGCAATACAAATTCTGCTGTATTCAGAGAAACTAATTCCAGATAAAATCCAGTTAAAAGCACACTTGGAATGATGATGGGATCCATATCTCTGGAATGGAAAACTGGGTCTCACCAGTGGAATCTTTCTATTTCTTCTACTGTCATTAAGACTATTTCAGATCAAGCTAACTGGCAATTAAAAAAACCAACCCAAAACAACGACCATTTCATTTTGAAACTCAGGAAATTTCCTCTTGAAACTGAGAGGCAACAAACACAAAATTCCCTAGATTCATTTTCAAATGATTTTCTTTCCCTGCTCCAAATAAAGCTAAGTTTGATCTTCTGATCCAACTTCAATATACAGGTTCCAACTTACAAATCGTTATAGCTCAAAAACAATTAACATCCCTTTCTTTAGCCTCCTAATTCTGCAGAATCTGCCAAGTTTTTTCCACAGTTAGCCATCAAGTAGAAATAACTCCTAAACCAAATTGTGCATCTACAGTGCAATTGTAACTCACAAAAATGTCTCACTGACCTAGAAATGCCATGACCATTTGCTTAGAAAAAAAACATGTGAAGCTGCTGCACGTCATGGACATGATTCAGATTTGCTTCTTCCAAGGAACAATTTGCCTGCCAAGATTTGGAAAGCTTTGTTTTTCAGAGTCAACCTGAAGGTTGACACTGTTCTAACAAGGTATTTTAGGTTTGGGGTTTTTTTTTCAAAGGGAAATTTCAGGATCAAAAGCAGCCCATAGCCTGGATTCACGTTACCATCTGCAGCCATGTCAGTACCTGCTGTGATCTCATTAGATTTCACACATCTAACACTGACAGACTGGCTCAGTGCTGGGATGGGACATTTCTGCTCAATTCTTCAGAAACCAGTAAACCTGTGAGCCAGCCCAGTCCAAGGGCTCTGAACCATTAGACAATGGCACTATCAGGGGCAGTGTGCTACCAAACCTGTCACCATAGACTAACTGCATCAATAAATAGCATTGATATATTTTTTTAAAACTGATTTCTTTGTACACATGCTAATTATAGCCTCTAAGTACTTATTATTGGAGGCAGCTAAAGTTTCAGACCCCAAACTTCAACTGGAGGTGGTCAGGTGACCATTAGGCATGTCTACGCTATCATGTTAGTTCTGATCAGGTTTATACTTTTGAGTTAAACCCCTGAGTGTCACCATTTCTCACAGTCTAGTTTATATTGCAGAACCGTCTCAAAACCAGAGTCCTTTGCACTGCAGCTAAGGATGCACTTCAAGGATGCTAGTGGTGTTGAGTCCCCAGGAATGCACCAGAGCTAGTCTGAAGTAAAACTTCCAAAGTAAAGATGGCATGGGTACTGGGTTAGCAGCACCATCCCTTCCTCTGAAGATCACAGAATCAAACCTAATAATAACAAAGCTCGTCTCAATTTTCTTCTTCATTACCAACTCACATTATCCTACTATAAGACTCGAGCTGGTTTTTGCTTATTGGAACATCACAACAGAGATGGTGACCATTTTAGAGTGTATCAAAGTAACTTGCAAGTGTTGGCTTCTTAAAAGGAGAAAGATATGAAATAGTAACATGATAAAACCCAATCCAGACAATTATAATGAAATTTCAAAGTACAGTAAGAATCCTGCTTATCAGATCCTCTGGCAGACCTCAAGTGCCCTCTCTCCTAATTGAATGCACAATCCCCTTTTCTAATAATTTCGTATCATTTGAGGTTGCATTTGTGTGTCAAATTGTTTTTAGAGGTTGAGTTTGTTCTTCCTAAAGAGCTTGAATGTCAATTAGCACACAGTATAAATATCGCTCAGCTTTCAAATAGCATCACGAAATGCAAGAAGCAGTGCGGAAACAGGAACCGCAGCTTTTGCCAGCTCTGCAGCCCGAGTAACCTTAAGCTCAGGTTCACAAGGGATCCACCAGATTAATTGGGGTGATCTATTTTCTGATACAGAGTTAAGAATAACGCTCTATTTTGAGTTCAGAGCCGTTTGCTACTGCTGCTATTTAATCCTCTGGTCTTCTGGGAAAGGAGAAAGAACAAAGAGAAATGCATCTTCAGGCATCGCCAGGACAGGTTTATTTCTCATGCAGGAACAAACTGGTGACAAGTCCAGTCTATAAAGCAGATGATGAAAGGAGTAAAATTTGCCAGCAAGCGGGTGCCCTGTTTGTGCGTGGTGCTGCCAGCTGCCCAGAAAGGCTCCTCCTATATAAGTAATCAATACTGTGACATAACCAACTACTATATATATATGGTTGTCTCAATAACCATGTGAATTTCAACTTCTATTTTCTAATTTGTCCATTTAATACGTTAACTATAAATATATACATCAGGGTATGGTGGTTTGGTGGGTTTTGTTGTTGTTGATGTCACTGCTGGGGTGTAGGTTTGGATTTTTTCCCTTTCATTTTGCTTTTAATTCAAAACATGAAGGGTTTTGTTAGTCTTTTCCCTACTACTTTTCCCAGTGTCCTACCTTTTCAAACCTGAAACTTTTCCACATCTCCAGCTCTGAGAAAGTTACAGACTG
>WEIS01054288.1:0-12605 GCA_013389965.1 Todus mexicanus
CTATTTTGCTCATTTTTTTTTTTAGTTTAGAAAAAGTGGGAAGCTGGCGGGTAGAAGAGGAGCAATCTGTGCATCCTACTGGAGGACTGATGGTTGACAACCAGTGGCGGTGATTTATGGCTGGGTAATTTTCCAGCTGCCATAGTTTGTGTTAGCGCAAACAAGAATTGATGGCAGTTTGAGTTAATAGCTGATGCAGTGAGGAGCTGGCACATGGTAGCTTTGATCTCCTCTGCCACGGGAGCAGCCGCTTCTCAAACCACCCAGGCTCATCTGCTGAAACTCAGAGGAGTGGGTGGCCTTCAGCTGTGTGGAGAGGTGGATGCCTGGGAGGAAGGCGGAAGGTGAAAATGGATCCACGCAAGATCTGGATCCTGGAAAGGGCTGTGAGTGGGGCAGTGCTGTGGGAGCAGAGGCCAGCGTGTGGCCAGGATGGAGGGGAGGAAATTTGGATTTCTATCTTTGCTCCCCCTTTCCAATGCTTTGCTCCTCTGCTCTCTGGGACGTCCCAAACCCTGTCTGTGCTGTGGCCTTTCTTAACCATCTCGCGCTGCTCCTCTGAGCGCTGATTGAAACAGCCAAGGACAGTGCTCAGCTACCAAGGCACGATGGGTCAAGCCACTGAGCATCACAATGATGATAAAACTATGGGACAAGGAGAATCTGTGTTTGAGCACGATTTTAAAGAACAACAACAACAAAAAGCCAGAAGGTTTCCCCTCATCTCCCTTGCTAATGCCTGTGGGATATTTAGGAACCTTCTGTCCAACCATATCTCCATTGTACCTCACTCCAGAGCGATGCAGAGGCTGGGCAGGAGCATCAATGCTTGTGGAGTAAACCTAGTCCCAAGGTGACAGGAGCAGGACCTGAGCAGGGTGCCAGTGTCACAGCAGGGGCAGGACCAGTGCTGGCACCGTGGTGGTGCCCACCCTGTGTGCAAAGGGTTTTCCAGGTGTCAGGGAAAGGTCAGCAGCCATTGGGGCAATGGAGAGGTGTTTAGTGGAGAAGAAATCAAGTGCATGGAGAGAGTGTTTCCCTCAGGATTGTCCTGTGAGCATCCCACAGTGACAGCCTGGCCCCAAGCTTCTGCAAACACACCCCTGTGTGGTCCCCAAATCAGGCATTACATTCTCTGTAAGGTGTTTTTAATTTTTCATTGAATAATTTTCTCATCTCTAGCAGTGATAGAAACAGGTTTTTATTCCAATGTGGTTTATTTTCAATAATTAAAGGGGATAATAAGACAATTGCTGGCAAAGTGCGTTGCTTATAACGTAAGTAGTCTTTGTTTTAAGGTTTTCCCCAGTGTCAAAGTCCTTCACTGGCTCTCATTAGGAAATACAACACACGCCAGGCTTTGACAAGCCGCAGTGAGAGGAGTGTAGCCTAGCAGGAAGAGTCTAAAATATTTAAATATAAATTATTTACCTCAAAAGTTGACTTTCTGAATGTTTCTTGCCATGGTACCTGACTAATTATCATGTTATCAAAGGAGTGTGCAAACCTGTAAGCCTCGGTGTTTGGAGTGGTTTGACAGATAAGCCTTCCTGACGGAAATAGATGTAACTTTGCTATTATCAGTCTGGTTCACTTTTGAATTTTGAATTACTTCTTTTTTTAAACTAATAGTCTGTTTTATGTAAACCGCTCAGAGATTAGGAGTTGATTTCAAAGATTATCCTCCATAAAGTCTCTTGATCATATTTTATGGTTCCTGTGACTCATGGGTGTAATCTTGTATCCCTTGGATATTCATGACATGTTCGCCTAATTCCCCACGGTAGCTAATCTCACTTCTATACCTTAAAAAATATTTTAATATCTTTAAAGCAGGACTGGTAAAAAAGCAAGTTTTACAGCCAATCTTCAGCTCCAATTGCTCCTGCTGGGGAAGTCATAATGATGAATTTGTGACATAATTTCTACGGCGACATGCTGGGATTTCATAAATGGGGATGGTGATTATAGAGCAGGATCAGGTGAAGCTGGATTGTGATGGAAAAAGCCCTGATTCAAATGCAAATTGTTCAATAATGGCATAGGGGATACCAGAAATTACTGGCAATTTATTTTATTTGGGTTAAGCTCCTCATTCAGTCTTCTCCAGTTGGAAAGTCACTCTTTTAAGGACGTGAGCAAAAGAAATGACTGGAAAACATCTCTCTCTCCTCTCAAGAGAACCAAATTGTCCTAATTTAATAACAATTAATCACTTAGTGTAATTAATAACAATGCTCTGTATTTCTGTGATTCCTTCCATTCAAGACTCTCCAAGCGCTTCACAAACCCTAATTGATTCCACCTTACCACTCCCTGTAGCAGGACTACTTAACTTAACCCATTTGCTGGAGCTGAGGAGGTGTGTGAGCCACGCAAACAAATTTAACCAGGTTAAATGGTTTGCCGAAGGTCAGATGAGAAGCCGAAGTCAGAGCGGATCTGCATTCCAAAGATCAACCCCTACCCGCTTGGTTTTTGCTACAGGACAGCGTGTGCAGCTATTGCGTGGCCATGAGAGTGGTGCAGCCCAGTTGCAGCCTTGGAATAACTCTGGCAGTTTTTTGGTGTCCAGCACATGGAGCTGGGAGTAGAAACAAGCCTCGCGGATGTGCTTTGGTGGTGAAACCAGCAGATTTAGCTTTTCATTAGTTATCCTCACTGAAATTGGAAGCAAGTTGGTTTGCGTTTGGGGGTTTTCCTACCCTCCCACCCTGTCCCTCCAAATCACTTGGAATTTAAACTGTTTAGCTGAGGATTAAACTAATTGCTCCTGTAAAATGCTGTTCCCACACCATCTAGTGTACATCTGTTAACTGGGGAGGGATAACTGAACCAGTTGCCAGATGGTCTCTTGGATTTGGGTGGCCACGAGCCAAGAAGCCGCCAGTTGGTGGTTTGTGGAGTTCCAGCAAAGAAGTCACGCTACGTGCACATTCCCCTCCGTTACTCTTCTCTGCCTTAATGAAGATACTGCCTAATGCAATAAAGCAGCCGTTAGCCCTCTCCTTGCACTCCCCGCTCCTCAAAAGGGGTGAGTTTATAAGTCTGATTTGTCTCACTGAAGCAGGCTTTGCCAGGAGCTTGGGTTCTCCGCACGCTATGTGTGCAAAGGCACTTTCTCAAGTATGCAAGTTATTCTGTCCTGTGCCCACCAGCTGCCTCTTGCCATGCTGAAGTGGAAAGATGTTGTTGCAACAAAACCACTATTTGAAAGTGGGGTTTTTTTTAACTTTTATATCTAACAACTCAAACTTCGTTGTTTAGCCGTACTTATTGAAGGATGCATCCACAACGCGTGTTGGATCACATCGCAATGTACCATTATAAAACTTCAACCTGAGGTCTAGATGCTGTGCTTGTCTTTTAAAAGCATGCAATATTTGCCCGTGCTTGGAGAAGGATGGAGCCCTGCTGTGCTGGAAAGCAGTGTTATGTCAGACTCTGGAGAACGCCCTTGACCAAAACTCAGAACATCTTTCCCTGAACAGGGACAGAGCTTAGGATCCTCAGAGGTGACAAGTAGGAGGTGTGTTTTGTCTGGGACTGCTGTTAGGGGACAGCTATGGCATGCACAACCCAACCTAAGCATAGGCCTAGCTCCATTTCTGACCACAGATAGAGATGAGAATCCCATCTAGGGGTGGTGGAGTCACTCCCAGGTGTAGGACAGCCACAGGTGGGGGTGGTTTGGAGTTGGAAGGGGCACCCCGTGCTACAGGTACAGCACAGAGGAGACAGAGCAGTGCCTGAGCTGCTGGACAGCTTGGACTCTATTCCCACTTTGTGCTGATGAGGTTTCCTCTTCAGGGCACGTGTCTCTGTCTGAGAGCTATGAAAGGCCAAAGCTGACTGCTGGGGTAGGAACGCACAGAGCTGGGAGCAAATCCAGTGTTACAGCCATGTTTTGTTTTTGGCGGAGAGTGTACTAATGGGGAGACATCGGGCTCATGTGACTTACGCTGAGCACCACAGTGTGTTCCTCTGCAGTGTCAGTGCTTCCTAAGCCGTGATCCCATAGCTCTCCTACCTGAGCTGGAGCTTGCGCACAGTAATGCGCCTGTGTCTGTCCAGGTGAAGCACTGCTTGATAAAAATAACAAATGAAAATGATGGATGCACTTGAAGGGGATGATACACCCACATCCAACTGCTCTTGACAGCCAGAGCCTCGTTGCAGAGCTTTCTGTAGTCTGTGGGGAGATTCCCACTCAAGCAGGTGGATCTAGGAGGCAGAAGTTTCCTGCACCATGGGGTTTATCTGCACACGTTGGCATGGGCTGTGGAGCAGAAAGCACCCGCCTTGAGGTGACTTAGTGAAAATGGAGCTCTCTTCTAGTTGTGGACATCTAGGGTGATGCAATGTGGAACTTTTTCCCTCTTACACCAGCAAACTCTTTCCTGCCCTGGCTTGGTAAGCCCGCTAACTTGAATGCTGCAGCTCTTGCGGAGCTCACCTTGGAGGCAAACCCTAGCAACAGCATGAGGGAAATTCAAAGGAGAGGGTAATTTATGGCTTCACCATTAAAAACCCCCACTTTGGCAGCTGAAAACTTTATGTCAGAAGGTGGTGGACATGGGTGAGGTTCAATCAAAACTGTTTGTCAGGGGAAGTCAAGTCAGTAATGGTTTCCTCTCCATTCTGTAAGTGAGATGGAGTGACAGCACCTCCAAATGCATGGGTACTGGGGTCAGACCGTGGGACTACACTCCCATCCCACCCAACTGGGTAGCTCCTGTGACCTGAACTGGCAGCAGACCCTTGTTCTGTCCTGGCGTTGTGAGAGGAATATTAGCTTGATGAGGACATTGGAGACTTGGGCTTTGGGGGATAATTTGCCACCTTGCAGGAGTCTATAGCCATGGGGTCTTTGGGATTTCCCTCTCAGCTGAACATGAGTGATGCTCTCCCGTGCTTGTGGCAGGTGATGGGGGCTTTCTCTGATGGCAGAGCAGCATGGATGGCAAGAGGTGGTTGCACCTCTGGGTCTGCATCATCTGGAGGCTGACCAACCCTAATACCATTGATTTCTGAAAGGTTTTTTTGAGTTATTAGAGTGAAAAGACACTTTCCATAGTCAATAGCTGCCAACTTACTGAGTTTTTCCACTGTGTAATGCAAAGTGAGTAACATCAAGGCTAAAGACTCTTGCCCTCTGCCATATCCCGC
Source organism: Todus mexicanus (assembly GCA_013389965.1). Lineage (NCBI taxonomy): Eukaryota > Metazoa > Chordata > Aves > Coraciiformes > Todidae > Todus > Todus mexicanus. The sequence continues at coordinate 5,170 of WEIS01054288.1, forward strand.
GCACTTCTCTGCCCAGCATAGACTGAACCATTTGGCTCTGCTAATGATGGTGTTAAATGGGCTGCTTAGCAATTTCTGCTGCTTTGAGAGGTGAACTTTTTTCTTAGAAGGTGGAGTTTGGCATGGAGAAGTGGTGTGCACCCCCACAGTGCTGGTCTTGCACAGCTTGCAAACCTCCCCAGGGTGAGTTTTACCTGTGAGTGAATCTCCCTGGCGTTGCAAAGCAGTGGTTGTTTCCAGATGTGGTCTGTGCTGGTGGGGAGAGCTGAGACCCTCTATGTGAGGAGCAGGGAGCTGCACTGGGCACAGGGAGGTCAAAAAGCCCTAAAGCCCTTTACACTGTGCTAGGAGAGATGCTTGATCAAGTCGGGCCCAACCTTTGGTGAGGCAACGTCATGTGGAGGTTCTTCTGGGATTAGATGAACTGGCAGAGCTTCTGGTGGAGGCAGGGCTGGGATCTTCAAGGCACCCTGTGTAAGCATGGGAAACAGCCCTAACACCATGGAGCTTTCTCCTGGCTCGCAGTGGTGCCCTGCCGCACACTCCTCGTGAGCCGCTGACCGTGCCTCTCGTGCATCACACAAGCGCGGGTCAGGCAGGGGCTGTGTGTGATGAGAATAGCACACAGCTATATACGGAGATGGCTGTACCACTTTTCAAACCCACATCCTTTTGCTCCTCCTCTGGAATGGGATATTCCCTGCCAAAGCTCTGTTCTCAGGAGGAATGACACCCTGTCCTGGGGGCCCTGTGCCAGGAGCAGGCAACTGCCTGTGCTGTTGCCCTGCCAGGCAGAGCCTTGGGAAATATTGGACACCTTTTCCTTTCACTCCAGCTTTAGTGTGAGAAGGCTTCTTGAAAAGTATTCCTGAACACTTGAGGTTTGGGCAGGAACTTGGACATGAGCAGTGGGGGGAACAGAAGGGTCCCTGATGGGTATTTGTCATCATCTGGGGATGTTCTTACTCCTTTCAAGCTTCTACATCTCTCCTAGCCCCAGGAGTGCCCCAGGAATTAGCTTGTGGATGTAACCATCACTGTTATCTATGTGTTGTGGACTTCCCTTCCCAGCAGCCACACACAGAGCTGGATCTATCTTGGCAGCTCATGGTTTGCGCAAGCAATCATGTAGCTTGGTGGCAAGGAACTAACCAGTAAGAGATTTCTGTTCCTGGCAGTGGCTACTGGGAGATTGCAAAGAAGGTATGAAGGCATCCTCAAAGCCTGGATTTCCAGGGGTGTTTTGCTGTGCAGGGAACAAGGGATTCCCACCGGAGTAAGTAGTGATGGGGCTGGGACCCCTCTTGCAGTTGCCTGGGCTGGGGGCAGGCAGGAGAGCACTGTTTCAGCTGGACCTCTCAGACTTCTCAGCAAGGATGGGTGTTGGAGGACACATGACTGCGTGCAAGACAGATTATTTGAGTAGCGTTTCTTCTCCACTGGCTGAAAGCCTCTGATGGTGAATTGGGGCTGGTCTGGGGTAGGGACTGCTGGATCATGTCCATCACTACATGGCAGCTCTCCTGGGACCACAGCGCATCTGCTCTCCTCACAGCCCTCCTGCTGACCTCCATGTTGCCCATTTGTCTTCTACCTGCTCAGCTCCTCCTGCTCCTGCCTGCTGTACAGGAGGGACGTGCATACTATGGGAGGACAAAATGTGGCACTGGAGGAAGAAGGAGATGAATGGTGATTTGGGCTGAGAAGGGCATTATCTGCTCTTTGTGTACAGGGATGCAGGTAAGACCTTGTCTGAAATTCCCAGGAAATATGAAGTAGAAAATAGCATGCTTGCTTGGAACTGGAGAAAGTGAAGTAAAACATCTTGAACAGGACCCTTCAAGAGTGCAGAGCTGCCTCTTGGATGCTCAAGAGGCAGGGCCCAGAGGCTGCCCTTGGAGAAATACAAAATACATCACCAAGGCAAACTAAGTTGATGTACGAACTCCATCANGCTTTGGTTTCTGTACCCATCTGTTGCATTTTTAGGAAGGTTGCTTTTTCACCTGGTCCAGAAGCTCAAACTTATTACAGTGATTGTGCAGAGAGGATCCTTGGAGATTGCAAAAGCCACGGACAGCTTGGAAATGCCAGCCTGGCGTTAGGATGGTGTGTGGGTTTGCAGGGAGCCATCCTGCTGCGTGGAGCTGCGTCACTCCTTTGCGCATCCAAGTCATTAACGTGCGAGGAAATTTGGGAGCTCATCATTCAAAACTCCGTGTTTTCCATATAAAGGTCTCAACCTCTCTGAGCTCATTTGAAACGTGTTTGGAGGTCAGATGAGAAACGAAGTGGGACCAGAGTTAGCCTGAGGGAAGCTCCCATTTACGTGCATTTCTCTCTTTCCAAAAAGAGGTCTCCAGCGTATGCATGCGTAGCAGAAAGTGGTCTGGGCAAAAAATGCGCCCTCAAAGCAATTCCAGTTCTGTCTTGGGGATGTGCCTTGTGTTTCATATAAACTGAACTCAGTCCAATATGCTTTGCATGTTCGATCATGGCTTCGTGAGCACGTTCTAATGCGAGACTAGCATTAGTAGGCACTTGTGCTTCAATTTATGCTAAAAGCCAACAGATGGGGAAAGTAAATGCCAGGAACCCAGGCCCCCCGATCAGGTGGCTCGAGCTGTGCTCATACTGTATTTAGACAATAGGCTGTATTGCGTATTTGGAGACTGATCTTGTGAAAATGAAACCCTGCTGGTGCTAACCCACAGAGGCTTTGCACACTGGGAAAAGGGCCAAATTCCTCTAGAAAATGGTGAACCTCCAGCTGGGGGAATTAATGAAAATTCACTTTTGCCAAAAAGGAGAATTTCATGGTTTTGCATGATAAAGATTGGCTCTTGCTGGTGGAGGTTCCCTCTTTCCTACCACCCCATCTTGCACACCCACAGGAGGAAATGTGATAGTCAAATACCCAGAACTGCTGCAGGAAGCAGGAGTAATTTATTCCCTGTATTTGCCAGGGCTAAGGTAAAAAGTCGAGGCTTTGGGCTGCAGTAGGAATAGGTAGGCTTTGTGGTCAGAAAACCTTCCTAGATGTAAGGAGTCACCAGCAATGGGACTTCCCAGGGCATCTGTGGCACTGAAGGGATTGAAAACAACATAAACAGCGTGTTTGCAGACATGCAAGCTTATAAAATCTGTCTCAAAGTGAGGGAAAGGATGAGGGCATCTCTCGTAGTTCCATTTTCTAAGATTTCTGACAACTGTATCAGAAGTTAGATACTGGGCAACTCTGGTGCAGTTGCTAGAGGAGATGGCCAGCCACACAACTCTCCAGCTCCCAACACTGGTATCGTCCTGGCATTTTCTTGCTTTCCAGAAAGCTTTGTAGTGGTTTGGCTGTTCATCGGTTGAACCTGGCTTTGCTGGGGTGCTTCCCTAACTCTTTTTCTCCACCCAGAATGAAACCAGGCTTCTCCTCTTTGTACCAGCTGTGTAAATGAGCTCCCCAAAACCCCCTGCTCCATCCTATCCCCTTGACCAGGCTGACTTCAGGGAGACCAGATTCACAAGGACCTCATGCATGAGGCAAGATCTCCAGAGGCCAATAGCTCCTCAGTCCTCTGTGGGTCAAGACTTTCAGAGGATTTACACCTAAATAACTTTCCCAGACCAGTTTTCTCAAGTTTTCTTCTGGGTTTCTGAGGTGGGCGCACAGGTCCCCTCCATTAGCTCAGTTCCTCTCCTTCCCTGGCACAGACTGCAGGGTCTCCTCTGGCAGCACATGTGAGATAATCAAGCACCTCAGACGGACACCAATCCAGGCAGTATTTTAGTTTCTTAAGTACAGTAAAGAGCATTCCAAGGATTTTGGTCTTCTGCCTGTTTCTGAGCAGAAATCTGATCCAAGTACTCTTGTAAAGCCTTGTGCAATTTCCTTCCATAGCTCGGTGGTTACATTCCTTGAGAGTATCTTTTAACCAAACTGTCTGATAATCACAACTGGAGTAAGTGACAAGGCCAGTTTATCTTCAAACACAATAATTACATGTGGAAGAAATGTAACTTCTCATGTTATAATTTCCTCTTATGGGAAAAGCCTGAGAGACGTGGGTCTGTTTAGTCTGGAGAAGAGAAGGCTAAGGGGGGAATCTTATCAGTGTTTATAAATATCTGAAGGGCAGGTGTCAAGAGGATGGAGCACTCTCTTTTCAGTGGTGCCCAGTGGTAGGACAAGGGGTAATGGGCACAAACACGGGAAGTTCCACCTAAACATAAGGGAAAAATTTCTTTCCTGTGAGGGTGACAGAGCCCTGGAACAGGCTGCCCTGAGAGGTTGTGGAGTTTCCTTCTCTGGAGACTTTCAAAACTCACCTGGACATGTTCCTGTGCAACTTGGCCTAAACAAACTTCCTTTGGCAGAGGGATTGGACTAGACGAACTCCAGAGGTCCCTTCCAACCCCTGCCATTCTCTGATTCCATGATGTTGCTGTGCTGTGTGTTGCTGCCTTGCCGTAGGAGAACAGGTTGCAGAATGACCTGGAGGATGGGGTGATGCTGTACTGGGGAGGAGAGATGGTTTTCCTCTTGAAATCCAGCTTTTCACCTTGCCACTGGATTTTAGCTTACAATGGAGAGACGGGAGGAATTCAGGATCTTTTACCTACAATAGGTTGAGTTTAGGGAAATCTGCCTAACTGTAAAAAACCCCACTATCTGAAGTTTTAACCTCCTTGAACAATATTGCTGCACTATCTGAAAAATGACCTGCAGAAGGTGGTCTTTTCTTTAGGGAGAGGGACATTGCAGGGCTGTTGTACCAGAGGCAAATGAATTCATTGCTTCTCATGGAGGTATGTATCCATCATCCACTCCTTGCATGACACCACCAGGTGAGTTTGCCTAGCTATGTGGTTTTTTTGCTCACTGCAATGTAAGTTTGTCTACTCATCTTAAAAGCCAAGGGCTGAGGACTTCTCGCAAGTGATGGAAAGGATTTTTTGGAGCCTAGTGCCATTGGCACGCAGAGAAACAGACGGTGGGTGCAACACTCGTTGGGGGGTGAGGAGTCGGGGTGGCCGGACAGGATCTCCACTTGTTGTCTCCCTCTGCATGGAAGGAGCTTCCCTGCTGCTGGCTGGGTATCCTGAGTGGATGTACAGCACCTCGTCCCGGGCCTCTTGCAGGTCCCTGGCCACTGAGGGCTTTGCTGGTGTCACAGCGTGAGCCCAGCCGCAGCCCTGGCTCCTGATGCCCACTCCCCAGGGCCTGGTACCCCGCTTACAGCTGGGAACTGCCTTGCTGCATTTAACAAATATGGGCTGTAGCGAGAAATGAGAACATCTTTAACCGCTCCGGAGAGATTTGGGTCGTGCTTATGACTTGAATGTTTACTTGATGAAGAGTGAATTGATGCAGTCCCTCGCGTCCTCTTGCAGCCCTTGGGAACCACTTGTGAAATGAATAGGAATTGTTCTCTGCTCAATTAGTCATATATAAGTGAATGCCTCATGGTGGCCACCACCAGAATGGTGCATAATTGATGTGTTTCACTGATGGTTACATCAGAAGGATCTCACTTTCTTTGCCTGGCAAAAGATAAGGAAAAGATACAGTGATGGCTGAGCTGTCCTCAGCTCTCGAGGAGAAGCGTGCAGATGCTGCATGGGATGTTATTGAGCAGAGCACGGTGCTCTTGAAACATATTGAGCTTATTAGAAGTGCATGTTGACTCTGGGACTTCAGGCTGACTGCGTGGCAAAACAGTTAGGCCAAGGAATATGTGATAATGTTTTTTATAAATGTGATAATTAGATAAAAGAAGGGGGAGATGGAGTTTAGACTCAAAGACACTAATTAAATTCACATTGACAAATCAACATATTGGTCTCATATGGATTAAAGCAACCCTGAAATGCTTCTTTTGTTTAGATTACACTAATTAAATTCACACATTTTGCCAATCCACAACAGTTACCTTGAAACACAGAAGGCTGAAGCTAAAGCTTCGAAATGTACACCGGTGAATGTGATGAAGTCAGAGCATTTTTGCCAAGCAAATATCTGGGAATTTTAAGAAATTTTGGGGCTAATGTTCATGAAATCTTTATGCCCTTGCAAGCAAATGCTGTCAGAATGATGCATGCTTTTACTTAAACGCTGAGTGCTTAACTGCAGTTTTAAATTATGCTCAGTGATGAGGTAATAAAGTATTTCAGTAAATATGTCTCGGAGGAGAACTTGGGAAGGAAAAAAACACATCTATTCCCAGTAGCCAGCCTGTTCAGGTCAGTATTTAAAAACCATAGGTCACACATCAGCGAATTATGGCCTGCTGCTGGCAATATTTTTGGAAGTTAGGACTTCATAAATATATCAACTACTTGACGCAAGGCTGCCCCACAGCAGCCACACCGAGAAAAAGCCAGGGGATAGGAGTCTTAGAAAGTGATGTTATTATTTGTGTTCGGCATTGAGTTTCTATCTTAAAAACCTGATCTCATTGATGTGTGTGTTGCCCAGAAATGGGAGACACAGTGTCAAACTGGGAGTGCCCTATGTTGAGCTGCTGGTGACCCTGTCCCCGCAGGGCAGGTAGGTGCCTTGGGAAGATATTTTTTCGGGTTGCAGGCTGCCTTTCCAGACTCCCCCAGCTGGAGAGGAGCCTAGCAGCCTTGCAGAGTTGTGTTTTGCGTGGTACAGTCTGGACAAAGCTCATCTTTTATCTTTAAGGACAAAAAATCCAGCGCAAGCATTGCTGCCTCATCTTCAGAGCCTTAGGTGTGAGACCACTGCAATAATCCTGAGTCATCACCACCTAGTCATTAGCGAATATTCTATTTTCTGACAGTAAACAGAATTTAAACACTGAGCAGTTAAGCTTCTTAAGATTCATAACTGATGAGGGAGCAATTAGGACAGGATTTTAATGAATACATAAACTGGGGGGCTCCCATTGGGGGAAAGGAGAGGTTTGAGCTCTGTTTAGAAAAAGTGTTCAGACACATGGCAGTAAAATGCATTTAAACAGGATCGTTTTACTTTGGGGTTAATTATCCTAATCTTTGCCATGTTATCTCCTTAAAATCTGTCTGTCAAACAGGGAGCTGGCCCTGTAGCCATCTGAGCTGGGGGGGTTTCTGCTGCAACTGATGCCACACTATTGCAATAATTTACTGTATTTCCTTGGTTAGAGGAAAGCTTTGTGTTCCTCCCAGAAGGTTTTATAGTTACAGGGTTTGATTGCTAGTTTGATCACTGGAGAGATTTGGGGCTTCATTTTGACACAGGCTGCACTTTAAATTTAAGTGTTTCCAACTGCAGGTGGAAGACGAGTCCATGTGGGACAAGGGGAAAGCAAAGGGGAAGGGCTCTCTGAGGAGCAGGGAGCCTTGTGAGGACTGGCAGCAATTTTCACTAGTGGTTTTTCATCTCTGCTGTGAGTTTTTGTTGTTCTTTTGTGTGTTTGTTGTCGTTTGCTTTTTTTTTT
>WEIS01054289.1:4716-18835 GCA_013389965.1 Todus mexicanus
CACCCCGCACACACCCCGCACACCCCGCTCTCCGTTCGCAGCCCCGCTCCGCGCTCCGCTGCTGCTCAGCCCAGCCCCGGTCCCAGCCCGGTTCTTCCTCCCGGTGCTGCCCAGCCCGGTCCCGTTCCCAGCCTGGTTCTCTCTGCCGGTGCTGCACATCCCTGTGCCATTCCGAGCCCAGTTCTCCCTCCCGGTATTTCCCAGCCTTGTCTCGTTCGTAGCCCGGGTCGCACTCCCAGTATCACCCACCCCTGTCCCGTTCCCAGCCCGGTTCTCTCTCCCTGTCCCGTTCCCAGCCCGGTTCTCTCTCCCTGTCCCGTTCCCAGCCCGGTTCTCTCTCCCTGTCCCGTTCCCAGCCCGGTTCTCTCTCCCTGTCCCGTTCCCAGCCCGGTTCTCTCTCCCTGTCCCGTTCCCAGNCCTCCCGGTATTTCCCAGCCTTGTCCCGTTCGTAGCCCGGGTCGCCCTCCCAGTATCACCCCCCCCTGTCCCGTTCCCAGCCCGGTTCTCTCTCCCTGTCCCGTTCCCAGCCCGGTTCTCTCTCCCTGTCCCGTTCCCAGCCCGGTTCTCTCTCCCTGTCCCGTTCCCAGCCGCCTCCCCCCGCAGCTCCTCCCGGTGCTTTTCACCCTCCCGGTTCGCAGCCCGGTGGGGGCTCCCGGCACCCCAAACCCGGGGCTCCTGCAGCTCCCGGGGCTCCTGGAGCTCCCCACGCCTCTTCTGGGGGGTCCCCTCGACCGGGACCCCTTTTACCGGCCCGGGGAGGGTCCCGGAGCCGGGACCGGGGGTACCGGGGAGGATCCCGGGATGGGAGCTGCTGGAGGGGTCCTAGACTCAGGGCTGGGGGTGTCGAGGAGGGTCCCGGAGCCGGGACGGGGGGTCCCGGGGGTTCGGGGGTGTCCAGAACTCGGGGTGCCGAGCCCGGTGCCGCTGCAGCGCCGGCTCCCCCCGCTAGAGGCCAGCGCGGGCAGGGCGGGCAGGGCTGGGGAAGGCAGGAACCGCACAACGGGCTGGGCTGGAAGCTCCGCTTGGCGGCCTGAACCACCCAACGAGACCCTGAAGCCTCTGTGAGGCCGTGGGGGGCTGCCCGGAGGAGGAGGAGGAGCAGGAGGAAGGATGCAGGCAGGGATTCAGGCAAGGATACAGGCAGGGATACAGGCAGGGATACAGGCAGAGATGCAGGCAGGGATACAGGCAGGGATACAGGCAGGGATACAGGCAGGGATACAGGCAGGGATACAGGCAGGGATGCAGGCAGGGATACAGGCAGGGATGCAGGTAGGGATACAGGTAGGGATACAGGTAGGGATACAGGCACAGCACAGGCAGCAGCCCCCCCCCAGTGCTGCTTCATATCAAAGGCCTGATGTTGTTGGGTGCTGAGCTGCTGGGTCTCACTGGAGCTGGCCGAGGGGGCTGCAGCGTGTTTGAGTGAACCAGCATCTGCTTGAGCACCCGGGCACTGGGGGAACTGGGAGCGTTGCTGTGGTGGGGGGTGTCTCTGAGACGGAGCCCGGGGAAAGCCAAGCTCCTCTTTCACGTCAGAAAGTTTGAATGAAAAATCGCTGTGAGGATCTACTAGGAAAAAAAACCCCAACACTTAAGGAGAAGGGCTGCTTCAGTAAGGTTTGGGATAGAGGAAAGCTCGGCTCCAACACTGACAGGGACCTTGAGGAGAGCTGGGACACACGGTTGAGGAGCAGGGTGCGTTTCGTCAGCACCACTTGGGAAACAGACGCCGCTGAGCTTTTCATCTTCCCCGAGCGTGCTCTCACCCTCAGTTTAAACCCCGTCCGAAGGGTTACAGAGGAATTGTGTTCGTTTGCGGGGTGGGAGGGAGCAGCCGATTAAACAGCCCCTGCAGCCCCAACCATCCCGCCTCCCGCCCGGCAGCAGAGCCGCGAGGACACTTTGGGGAGAGAAAGTGGGACAGTTTCCCACGTTTATCGATCCGCGTGCGAGACAGCCAAGAGCTTTAACAGCCGATGGCCGCGCGCTCGTGTGTCACCCCAAAATAACACAGAAAAAGATCGTTCAGTTCAAGTGGTTGATGGAAAATGACAGGAGGAATAGGAAGCGCCAACCTCCGGGAGACGGACAGATCGAATGCCTTGATTGGCGCTTATTGTCAACTGTAAAACTACTAATAGCGCCGGGAACAGGTAAAAATAGCCTGCTCGAAGCCTCCTGCTCTTCACCGATGGAAAATCCATTTGCTCCCTTCACGATGCTCTTTGGTGACAGCAAAGGCAGAGCCCAGCACGAGGCAGATGTGCCGCTGCCATCCTGGGGGCTCAGTTCAGGGGTGCAGGATGCGACCGGCCCCACCCTGCTGGGGACCCCCCTGGAGCAAGGACGGGGATCTTGGGTGAGCAGCGGAGAGCTGACAGCCATGGGAGAGCTGACAGCCATGGGAGCTCCCAGGGAGAAGATTTGGGCGCTGCCACCGCTATCCCAAAGGCCGGCACCTCGCAGAGTCACGCAGCGCCTAAGGAGAGGAGCGTTACGAGGCATTAGGCTGAGTCCCCCAAGATCATCTAGAAATTTGTCTCCCGGTGGAAGCAGACCACATTTGCCGGGAGCTGATGATTGATGATAATGGATCCACCTTGCTGCCAGGCAAAGCCTTCCCACGGTTATGACTCGGTTAAAAATCACCACTTATTTCCGACCTGCCTGCAAATAGCCCGAGTCTTAAGCGGGGGCAGGTAAAATAGCATTTCCCCCAGGGCAGCTGCGCAGAGTTTGATCCTGCCGCTTGCGGGGGGCTTTGCTCCTCGCCCGGTTTTGGAGGACACCGGCTCTTTTCTCACTCACGCAGCTGCTCGGTACAGCGAGAGCCGCGGGCAGGCTGCTGTGCACGAAACCCAGCGACCGCAGACACTTCAATGGAATCGAACGTCTTCAGCACAGACCAATCCCCGGGTTCTCGCTATTCCTCTCCCTCTCTGCGCCCTCCTGGGTTTACCAGTCACCTGCCAATGACCAAAATGTGCCCGGCGGCCACGAGCAAGTGGCTGAGGAGAGGAAATTCCACGAAAGTCACACAAACATCCCGGCGACAGAACACGAGGCTCCCCAGGGTCTGGCTTGGACGAAGTGTACGAGCAGCAAAATAGAGTTCGCAGCAGCACCAGTCTCTGCAAAAATGTAAGAAGCAAAATGTACCCGGAGGCAGAAGGCAGCGTCGTGCTGCCCAGCCCAGGGACAGGCGAGCGGGGCGATACTCGGAAAAGAACATTTCGAGAACATGACTTTGTTTCCAGAGCGTGCCGCAGGGCTGGGAAGTATCGTCACCCTGAGGCTGAGCTGATCTCGGTTCCCAGCTGTGTCCTGAGGGTCCAAGCGGTGAAAAAGCCACAACTGGAAGAGCCGTTTCTGTCTTTCTTGCCCCGGCACACGCAGACCCCGCGGCCTCTCCCGGCTCACGGAGACGAGCGCATCCCATCTGAGCTCCTGATCTTTGCTCTTAAGATGCTCCACGTCCTACCAAAGGCTTGTCCCCTGCTCAGTAGCGCCCGGCGCCAGGCCAGGGCTTTGTGAGTGTGCACACGGAGCCAAACCCGCTCCCCAGCCCGGCTTTCCTGGCTCCCCAGTTCCTGCTTTTCTCCCCCAGGACAGGGATCTGTTCCTCAGCCAGACCCCCTCTCTCTCCCTGTTTGATGTACAGCACCCCGGCGCGCTGCTCGCCAGCTTGCTCACAAATAACCGGCGTGGGTTGAGCGTTTCCCAGCACTGCTGGTGAACAACGGGGGCTCGTGGGACCCCAAATCCTCCTCTGGGACGGGAGAAGGAGTGAGGGGATGGAGGAAGAGGAGAGCAGCTAGGGAGGGAAGGGAAGAGAGGCTTTAGCTGTAGCTCTTGCTCGTCCCCCCTGGGGAAAAGCATCTAATTAAATCAAGATGCAGCATCCAAGGTTGCTATTCATCCCCTATATTATTAGCTTGTCTCGTTTTATTAAATCTCCTTTAAGGCTTTTTCAAAAGAAGCACGTAATTCACAACATATAATTTTTCCCAGATGAGATATGATGCAGAAGCTGGCTGCTCTGTCACCGGGGACCAGGGGGTGGGTTTATTTGTTTCCTTCCCCCACCCCTTACTTCTTTAGCAACACTTTTCATGTCTCTTGACTCCTTTTAGCATTTGGGGGTTTGATTAATACAGGATTTGAAAGCCTGAGATATGCCTCAAATCCTCAATTCTTTGAGTCATCCAGGCAAGGGCTGGTGAAAGCTCCCTTGGAGATGTCATCCTTGTGCCCGGTGTGATGCAGCTCCCAGAGCAGGTTTGTGCCGTGCCGTGTTCTCCGGACTTTCTGCATCAGCTCCCCTTGTCCCATCTGTGGCATGTCCTTGCTGTGATAAACTCACCAAGAGCCCGGGGCAGGGGCTCGCGGTGCAAAGCCAGGGAAGCGGCGTCCTCCAGAGGATCGCTCGGTGCCGCTGCTTTCCTCACCAGCAGCGCAAACACACGTTGGGTGCCCGAGAATGTGGCATGAGCTGGGGTTTTGGTGGCACCATTCCACAGGGGACTTGACGTCACCACCCCGCTGCCCAGGGGATGGAGCCTCACTCTCCCGACATGGAGACATCTCCCTTCTGAGTGCACCGAGGTGACGCTAACCCATCACAGAATCATGGAATCAGACTGGTTTGGGTGGAAAGGGACTGTTAAAGGTCATCTGGTCCAACCCCCCTGCAGGGAGCAGGGACATCTGCAACTAGAGCAGGTTGCTCAGAGCCCCCAACAACCTCCCCTGCAATGGGGACAGGGATGGGGCAGCCACCACCTCTCGGGGCAACCTGGGCCAGGCTCTCCCCATCCTCAGCAACAACAATTTCTCCCTTCTCTCTGATCTAAATCTCCTTCTTTTAGCTCCAACCCATCCCCCTTGTCCTGTCCCACCAGGCCCCGCTCCAAAGTCTGTCCCCATCTTTCTGAGCAGCCCCTTGAAGCCCTGCAAGGCCCCCAGAAGGTCTGCGCGGAGCCTTCTCTTCTCCAGGCTGAACCCCCCCAGCTCTCCCAGCCTGGCCTCCCAGCAGAGGGGTTCCAGCCCTCCCAGCATTGCTGGGGCCTCCTCTGGCCCCGCTCCACCAGGTCCCTGTCTCTGCTGGGCTGAGGCCTCCAGAGCTGGCCACATCGTCTATACATAGCCACCCAGCACAGCTGGGCCAAGAGCTCTGTTCAGAGCAGAATCGTTCCCCAAAACAGGGGCACCTGGGAATCCTCTGCTCACAGTTTTCATCCCACCTCATGCCATCCTCCTGCCCACGGTTCGCACCGAGGCAGCCGCATCCAGCCAGCAGCTGGAATGGACAAAGGCGTTTGCGTGTCCTGGACATGTCCCCAAACTCCGGTACCTTCTGCTCCCTTCCATAGAGCGGCAGCTTCCCTGGGATTAGAGAGAAATGTCACTTGTAACTGGAGACGGGCAGCAATCGGGCTTGGAATATAGGGCACGGGGGAGAGGGAGGCTCAGTGACCCCGGCGGATGTGTCGCTGCGGATTTCAGGAGGGTTCCCATGGAAATAGCAACGGCTGCCGGGGTTATAGGACAAAAAGAAAAGCCCAGGAGGAGGCAGGGAGGTGGCCAGGCAGCAACAGGCTGGAGCTGGCACAGGGACGCGCAGCCGGTGCCGAGGGCTCGGAGCCTGGAGGTGTTTGGCGTCCAGGTCCTGCATCTGCCCCCCTGCCTGGGCCAGGGCAAGGTTTGAGGCTACAAGCGGAGGTGTTGGAGCTCAGGGGGTTGAGCTGAGTGAGGGCTGAGCCCTACAATGGCCGGTGCCCAAATTGAGGCACCTCGACGCTCCTGCAAATGCTCAGCCCTGGGGTAGCAGCAAAGCAGAGCTGCAGCCCGAGCCCAGCCCTGGCATCTCCTTCCCGGGGGGCTCTGGATGTTCTCTCAGCCTCCCGCCTGCGACCCTGATGCAGAGCGGAGCTGTGCTCCGTAAACAGTTCCCCTCCGAAGCAAAGGCAACATGGAAAAAGCAGCACATTCCTATGATTTTTTTTTTTGGAAATAAGATCCAAGGCGGCCGCGGCGCAGCGTGGCCAGCTCGCCGGGCTGTCCTGAGGCGGCTTTTTAGTGTGCAAATTAAAGAAAACAGCCACGGCACTTGTCCTCTGGCACATGGTGGGAGCTCTGTGCGTAAAGGCCCACGGGGCGGAGGGCGGAGGTGGGATGAGGTGGGTTGGATGGGTGATGCGAAGGGCAAGGGGGATGGAGGGCACAGGGCGCTGCTGCTCTCCCGGTGCTGGGCGTCATTTTGAAGCATCCCCTGGGCAGCCATGAGATGGGTGCAGCCTGTATCCATCCCTAGACCTCAGGGCAGGACCCTGGTCCTGCCCCAAGCATTTGTTCAGGCTCTGACACCGGTGGTTTTCCAGCTGGAAATAGCTTCCCAGCAGGACACTCTTCCTGTTGCGTTTCTCTGTGACCATTTAAAGCCCGGGCTGCTTTCCCTACACAGCAGTGATAGAGGAGGCTGGTTTATTCCCCTGTAAAGGTAAGTCCTGTTGTGTCCCCTGTCTGCCTTCTCTGGATGAAGGAGTCCCCAATAAAGCAGGCAGCACCCAAGCTACCCCTGAAAACCTCTTTCCCATCTGTGCTCAAAGCTCATCTTGGCTTTTCCATCACATCCCAGTGGCTGCCCAAGCAGCTGCTCCCCTCTGCCCACCCCACAGCCATGCGGAGCTCCAGCCTTGGCGTCAGGAGCTGCTACCAGAACCCCGAGCCCCCCATTTCCCTCTACCTCCCCGAACAGCAAAAGCACAGACTCAGCAAAGCCAGGCCTGGCAGAAACCCAACGGGAATCGTGATTTCTCCATCGCTCTGCCAATGCCACACGTGCCGCCTCGATTGCGCCATGTGTTTATTCTCTGCTCACGGCTAATGGTGTTTGTTTGCCACGTAAGGGCGAGCGGCTGGCCCTCCCCCGGGGGAAGGCAGTGCAGCAAACACGGCCGCGGGGTTACGGGTGGTCACAACACAGGCCAGGGCCTTTGGGGAATGTATCCCCAGTTCTGGATGTCCTCATCATCCCATTGCCTTCCAGGAAAGGACTGCAGGATGCTGCCTCCATCTCCTTAAGTGCCCCTAGATGAAGCATCCCATGGGTACGGAGCTGCCCCGGCTTGCTTAGGCCATTGGCTTTGTACGAGTGATTTCCTCCTATCCCCCCAAAAAATATCCCAACTGAGGTGGAGCACGAGGTGAGCACAGCCGCTGCCAGGGCGGTGTGGTGGGACAGGTTGACCCGAGGCAGTGTGGAGCTGTGGGCTTGGTGACCCGGCTGTCCCTGCCAGGTAGGGGTTGAGATTTAACCAGTTTCTCCTTTCCCGGTGTTTGCTCTGGAGAAATGGCCTGAATGTCAAGGGAGAGGCATTATCCGCGGCATCTGAATATGGCCTCACGTGCGGCATTTCCCAAAGCTGCAAACAAACCCCCCCTGCCAAGCTCAGATGGGCCCAGCAAGCCCCAAGCTGGATTTTGAAGCCATCAAGTTCTGGAAACAGATCCATGACCATATTTCCAGGGACCCTACTTGATGCATCCCTGAGAGCCAGAGGGATGAGCCCACCTGAGCCAGCACGGCACTGAGAGTTACAACCAGATGAAGGTTTCATCCCCACCATCTGTAATCTGAAATTCTTGGAAATATTAGGTAATTGAAGAGGAATCAATTACTTCCCTTCAAACCGGGGGAAGTCTCTTAATCCCTCACTGTTAAATACTATAAAACAATATCAATAATGGTGTCTCTGCATTTTCCTCCCCACAGCGCCCCTGGGAATGGCTCTGGCCAGGGCTGACCTCCCCACCTGAGAAAGAAAGGAAGGCTTGGACTCCACGAGATGGGCAAGAGCATCACCTTCCAGCTCCTCAGCTCTGCTTTAGGGAAGAGCAGATGTCTCCAAACCATCAAACTCCAGCTTTACAGCAGCCAGAAGCAGTTCTGCGAAGGCCGTGACACGTTAATCCGCACTGGCTGCTGTGGGAAGAGCTACTGAAAATGGGGATACATCTGGCATAGCCCGAGAAAAACTCTTGTGCAACGCAAAGCGGACACGGAGCGGCTGGGAAATGGGAAGGGTTGGGTTTGAAACGGTGGATCATGAAAGAAGGAGTCTGTGAAGCTTGTCCCAGTGCAGCACCAAACTCCTGCACTTCTGGGATGCTGTGGTAGTAGCTCCATCACCGGGGTTTCTGGTGACAGAGAAGCACCTGGGGGGGCTGATCCTGCCTGGGGATGAGAATGGTGCAACTGGGGACACCCCAACCTTCCAGCAAGGACACAGAAAGGTGCAGACAGTCCCCAGACTGGGAATGAGACGGCAGAAATACAGCCCTCGCTGTCTTCTCGTTAAGAGCAATCCTTCCTCAACAAGCACGTGTCTCTTTGGTAAATACTGATTTCGCCTATCCACAAATCTGCATTCATTGACATCAGAGACTTTGAGCCAGGACTGGCAACTCTGCAACTCTGACATAAATTGTCTGAATAATGCAACGTATCCTCTCCTCGCCGGTTGCTATGGGTACTGGGCTGGTTTAGCCTCCTTCTATAAACATTAACCGTGAAGGGGATGTGGAAACTTATCTAAAAATAAAATACTCTGCCCAAGTCTTCCAGAGGAAGGTCGTTGAGATGGCTATTAAAAAAAAAAAATCCATCTTCGTGTAACGGTTCTGAAGCGGCGAAAAACAAACGTGACACCCAGAGCCCGGCCGAAGAAAACGGAGGCTGGATGGAAAGGAAACCAACGCTTTTAATTCCTGCTGAGCGATGCCCGAAGGGTGAATTACAACACGCGAAAGCAAAAGAAAACCGGACCTGTTCTGTGGAGGTGACACTGAGAAATGGGAGGACTCTCTGTGGAGGGGACGTCGTGATCCTGAGATGTGGCACCGCATCCGCCACGGTGCCTGCGCAGGAGCCGGCAGCAGCGCGCTTCCCTTCTCCAGCGCCGCTGCTGGGGGGGATTTACGCCGCTCTTTTTTTGGTCATAGCCAGCTTATTTCTCAGCCATATACAGGTTATTTCTCAAATCGTTCGGGGAATCTGTAAACACTGAGCCTGGGGCTGGAGCATCACCCCTGAGATCTTGCCGTTCAGGGCAGGATCCTGCAGCGCGCTCTCTGGGATTCACCGAGGCTGGTGGCAGGGGCGGAGGGGCAGAGCCGCACTCGGCTGCTGCTGAGCGCCGAAGGCAGGAGCTGCCCTTTCCCTCTCTCCTTCTCAACCCCTGCCCCGGCAAGGCAGTGAAAACTAGCTGGAAGGCACTGCGTGGTGGGGAAGGCAGGCAGGCAGGCCCCACATGTGGCCCCTGGGGAAAAGGAGGGGTTGTGGGGCTGTGGAGGGGGCCAGGGATGGGATATTGGCAGGGCGAAGATGGGGACTGACTCTTCCCCTTGGTCTTCTCCAAGACCACAGGACGGCTCCCATCCCTCCAGCCCCTCCGGGTTTAGGTCATACATTGATATCTACTTGCTTTTCAGTTGCTTTCCTCAGAGCCTTTGCAAATAGTGCAGAGATGCTACAGGGCTCTGCACGGGTGGGAAACCACAGCTCTGGCCAGGGAGGGTTCCCTCTCCCAGAATAGACCGGGTTTGTTGCTGGGTTTGCAGCAGGTTTTGTTGCTGGTGAGTTTGCAGAACTTTCTCCTCCTTCTTCCCCAGCCAGGGACTCCCGAGCCCGCGAATTTTTGTTTGCTTCCCCTGGCTCTTCACCAGCATCTTCAGATGATCTTCAGGATCAACCAGAGCTTCCCCACACTCAGAGCTCACTTACGAAAGGCCGCCAGTTTCTCCATCATTACTCTGCCTGCTCTCCAGTCCGGGGCTGGCGCTGAATCGCTTTTTCCCCTGCAGATCTCCAGTAATTGGGGCGGGAGGAGCAATCAGAAGGTCCCGTGCCACGCGGCTCCCGGCAGAGCTTCGTCCTCGTGGCAGGAGCTGCAGTGACCAGGCAGCGGGGCCAGCGAGGAGGTGCCGCCACGCTCGGGCTGTTCCTCTGATCGCTTCCAGTACTGCAGGGTACTCGATTGGCTCATTAAGGATTGCGGGGCTAATTAGTAGGGTTCGTCTCAGGAGGAAAGCGGGCAAATAGGACAGTGTGGGCACCGGAGAGGCTCTGCTGAGGTATTCGAGACACTGCTTTGTGAAAGGCAAAGAGACAAGAGCCTGTGAGGGACCGCACTGGTGCTCCAGTGTCTGTGCTGGGGAAGAGCTTATGGGGCTGGCTAAACCTCAGCAGAGCTGTGTGCTTGTCCAGCCTCTCCCACCATCAGCAAGCAGATGCACTGGGGGCTCCCCGGGGAGCATTTAATGCCAGGGAAAGGAGTGTGGGCAGGAGCTTATGCTTTTGCCTCAAAAAGCAAGCCTGGGATCAATTTTTGGGGTGAGCCTGTGCAAGCCCACGTGCAGAAATGCTCGTGGCTCAGGCATGGAGCAGCCTGGAGCTGAGATACTCAATTTCCCTGCGGGATGGTCAGGCACATTATCCTTCTCACACCATCCCCACCGCTCGCTGCAGAACCTGCCACAGCCAAGAGCTGCTTTCTTCTACCTGATTTAGACTAAGGCTGGAGCCTCAAAGCTCCCCAGCAATTTCCCCTCGCGCTGACTCTCAAGCATATAATCAAAACAATTTGGAGGCTGCTGGTCAGGCGCCAAGAGGCGGACACAACCGCCGCTCTACAAAGCCTTCCCACCTGGGTTTTTGCGGAGGTTTGAAGCTCAAATCCCTTGAGAAGTGCAGAAAGGGCTCTGGAGGAGCGAGGGAGGGTGGGTGGTGCTCCTGTCCCCATCCAACATGCTCGTAGGCGGTGGAGCCCAGCAAAGCAGCCCCTCTCGCCGACACACCGATTAGCAAACATACCTGCGGCTACTTGTTCTTCGCTCCCTTCTGTTTCTGCCGATATATTTCTTCTGTGAAAGGCCTGTGGTTGGGAGGATGGGAATTTTGGGGAGAGAGTCGGGAGAGACACAAGGGAGGGGCAAAAGAAGCGAGAAAGAATTAAAATCAAGACTGTTTTGTGCTCTCCTTCAGGCCTAGAAACTCTGCCCCTCACGGGCCGGCACAGCCCAACTATTCCTGTGCCACAGCAATCCTCAGCTCGGTCTCTCTGGACCGTGGAGCAGCTTCAAGCTGCTCCCACCCAGGACTATCGCTGTGCTGAGCAGGATGAGGCTCAGCACATGCTCAGACTCCCCCTGCATGCAGAGCGGCCTCGGCTCTCTTTGCATCTCCTCCTCCCTTGCAAACACAAAAGACCTTGCCGAAGAACAAGCACTGCTTCTGGGAATTACTCTGGGCCGCTCTGTCCTGGGCTGCCAGGCCATTGTGGTGCAAAAGATCAGAAAAGCTCATCCAAGGAACTACAAAATAGAAGCTCTTCTAAGCAGGGCCTCTTCAGATGCCACGATGAGTCCTCTCACCGCCTTCCTTATTGTTCTGGCACAGAGAGAACTCAGACACCCGAAAGGCAGCGAGATCTCGTTTTGATAAAAATAAGCAAGTGCATAAACGTTCCTAGAACTCAGCAAATAGTTTCAGAGAGGAATCTGCCCATTATCAAAACAACTGAAAAACAATCCTCTTGTTTTCCATCTTCCCCGCTGAACTAATTGGAAAAAACCATCTCTCCTCCTGCAGTTCCCCGAAACCTCGGAAGTTAAAGCCGTTAAGAAATAATTAGAAGCTCTCTGGTTTTGCAGAGCTACTCACCCCTCGTACAGCATTGCGATTGTGTAGGAAATTGCCACTACAGCTGTCAGCAAAAGGCCAGCTGGGCTTGCATGCCTGGTTTGAAAGAGAAGGAGAAGATCAGGTAAGCACATGGGCTTATGCAAGACCTGGTTGAGAAAGCGAAATGAGGCGCTGGGCTCCAGGAGAGCACTCTCTTGCTCATTAAACAGAAGCGAACAAAAGGGTGGCTTGCTGTTTGTTTTATTTTTTCTTTCGTATTTAACGTTAACTGTCTCAGCCAGATGTTACTTGGCAAAGACTCTTCCCCAGCCTACTTCGGCGACTTCTTTCAAGTCTGATCCCTGCACGTCTCTGCTAAGAGAGCTTCTGCTTTGATGCTAAGTCCTGAGATTATAAGGCTGTTTAAGAGCGGAGCAGCTGCTTACGTACGGCGGTGGCTGCCAGCCAGCGCTATAAGGGAAATGCCTGATGTGCACGGAGAAGACGGGCCACCCAGGGCGCAGGAGGCACCTGGCAGACGGAGCAGCATATGGTGCCGTGTACATCGAAACGGCGGCTGAACCATCGCAGGGCTGTGGATGGGAAGGGATGGAAAGGTCCACAGCGGCCCTGCTGAAGGGTGCTGGGGTGGGTGCTGCACAAGGGCTGGGTACGCGGAGGCTCGGTTTGGACTTAAACCCATTTCAAGATGGTTTAGGAACACGTCCTGTCACGGAGCTAAGGCCCAGAGGAATGGTGTCCTTCAGTGAGGACACAGCACGCAGACCGATGGCACTCACAGCACCGTCTGGTTATGGGCAGAGGTGCCTGAGGGCTGTGGATGAGACGGGAGCTGCTGTTCTTTTTAGCACCAAAGAATTGGGAGGAAAAAATCCCCACCACCTCCTGTTCTGAAAAGAGATGTCAGCGCAGGCTGCAAACCTGCACCGCCCACGTGAGGACACTTTGATGCTCAGCCCAAAAGCATCTGAGGCAGATGCCAGGGAAGGCAGTGGGGGCTTTGCTATTCCACCTGGCGGGTTACAGTCCCCAAACCAGGTGCTGGCACCATCCCGCGGTGTGTAAATTCCCCCTGGTGACAGCGGCCACACCAGCAGCTACTCCCCACTGCTAACCCAGCACCCACAAGGTCCCAGCCCCAACTCTCCTGAGGAAGAAGCTGGAGCAGGCACCAGCCACCCAAACCCACCCTTCCTGCGACCTGCACCTCCAGCTACTGGCTGCTAGTGTTGCTCTTCATTAGGACACTGCCGATGGCCTTTGATTGCTGGTCCCAGCTCAGCTCTGAGGAGGACTAGAGCTGGATGTCAGCAAAAAAAAGTACTTAGCTGGTCCTTGGTGAGGATAAACACCCCATAAGCCTCGTGCACGTTGGGAAAACATGCCTTCAGAGGAAAGACTGAGCTACCTAAACCTCGTGCTGGACCTGCCATCAGGTACCTCCTGGCCTAATTAGCTCCTGGAGGGACACACACAAATCTTCCCCTTTTCTCTGTTCCCATTTTGCAGTAAGTTTGTCCCTCATTAGGAAGCATCGAGCAACTTCTTCCTTCCCCAACCCCCAGCTATTACATTCTTAGTCATGTCTGCTCCTTGATTCCTATCAGAGAGAACAAATTTGCATGATTGTTTGTTGACAGCAAGACCTCTAATTGCATCATTTGGCTGCGGCTCCAGCTCTGATTTACAGAGCCTGTTGCCATGAGTTAAAACACTTCCCTACCAGAGATACACAAAGCTGTCCCCAAACAGCTAATGCTCCATTTGTCTTGCTGGAGAAACGAGGCTGCTCGACACGGGCGATGAGAAGCATCAGGGTGGGTTTTTTCTCTCCTCTTACGAGCTCGACCTACTTACTGGGCAATAGCTCATGTTGTAGCAGGGCCCGCAAGGACTTAAGCAGGAATCACAGAATCACAGACTGGTGGGGGCTAGAAGGGACGTCGAGATTGTCTGGTGCCACCCCCCTGCTCCAGCAGGGTCACCCCGAGCAGGGGGCCCAGCATTGCAGTGTCCAGGCGCACCTGGAATCTCTGCAGACAAGGAGACTCCACAACCTCTCTGGGCCAGGCTCCAACACCCTCCCCCCAAACAAGTTGCTCCTCCTGCTCACACAGAACCTCCTGGGTTCCACTTGGTGCCCAGCGTCCCTTGGCCTTGCGCTGGGCACCCCTGAGCAGAGTCTGGCCCCAGCCTCTTGCCCCCCGCGGGCCCTTGAGCTCTTGCTCAGCATTGCTCAGCTCCCCTCTCAGGCTGCTCTTCTCCAGCTCCACAGCCCCAGGGCTCTCAGCCTTGCCTGCCCACACAGATGCTCCAGCCCCACAGCATCTTCGGAGCCTCCACTGGACTCTCTCCAGTAGCTCCTTGTCTCTCTTGAACTGGGGAGCCCAGCCCTGGCCCCAACACTCCGGA
>WEIS01054296.1:0-26140 GCA_013389965.1 Todus mexicanus
AAAAAAAAAAAAAGCCTGTAACAGCTCATTAGAAGTGAACATAAGATGAAGGGTGGCCCCGCTTGCCCTCAGATGAGGATGCACTCATCACAGATGTTTCAGATAAATTCTCTATATCTGTCAGCATGTTTCATCGCTTGCTCAACAGTTGTCCTATTAGTGCTCACATAAACCTTTTCTGCTTATCTACTTGGCTTCGATGGGTAGGATAAGTTTCACTTGGCTTTATTTACTGTAATGTCCTGAAAATACCTCCACTGTCTCCATACAGACTACCATGTTCCAGTGACACCATGCAGAGCTAGTCTGCATGGCTGTGGGTATGTAGCAGAAGGCAGCATGGGGCAGAAAGACCCAAGCACCTCTGGACAAGGTGAAGTGGGTGCAATAAAGGTAGCACAGCGCCAGGAGGAGTTGCTCTCTTGACCTCAACAACAGAGCTGTCTGCAGGCAGCATTATGGTAGGCAGAGCAGCATCAGCATGGTGAGCACTGTACCTCTCCTCCATCCAGCTCCCACACAGTGTCTATGCACAGGCTCTTCAATACTGACTAAGAAGCAGTTCCTGAATTCTCCTCCATCTCTCTACAGTCCATGGCTCGTCCACAGTCTCAGGTTCCTTCTTATTTAATCCTGGTCTGGTCCCAGCACCCTAGGTTACGTGTCTGCTGCAGTCAGACCTTGCCCTATGATGTGGGAGTCGGGGGTCCAAAGCCTCCAGGCAGCCTAGAAATCGTGTCTCCTTCTTTATGGGCATGTTTAGTGACCCATGCTGTGAAAGGTGCCTGTCTCCTCACTGGTCAGAGAACTCATAAAATAGTTTGTTTGTCCTTAGATTCCTTTTAAACACTCATGTTCTCTTCCTTGGAGTTCACCTAAAGCGTCTCAGTGGTCGCCATGTGAGCGCAGTCCAAACTCTGATTCTAGCCCTGTAGCATGTGGAGCCAGGAGATCTTCAAGGGTCCCTTCTGACGTACATTTTTCCATCTGATCAATGAAGAAATGTCTATAGGCTGATTTAGCTGCAGAAATTATGCTGGAGCCAGATTGTGACCTGCACTGTAATGTCAAAGCAAAGCCCAGAGAAAAGTTCATCTGTGCTTCTGAGATTAGGATCCAACTTCTTTTTTTAAGTCCCTCATAATACCTTATTGTTGCAACTCCCCTGAGAGCACTGTCAAACAAACACTGCTGTGTAGGAGGATATCAGTATTATCACTGATAATAAACTTACAAAGGCACAACAGATAAGGGAATGCCTAATTTCCACTCAAGTATTGATTGCTGTGGACTTATTCTGGATATGCCAGTATATTTGGAATGGGTTTTCTGGCTATCTGACATGCAATAATAAACCCAGTATTTTAATTTCTTGATTCTTCAGCTATTTGTAACCAAAACCTGCAGAAAAAGAAACAGCCATCACAACGGTTAGAGAATCCATGGCACATACAGAAGTCTGCAAAAGAAACATGTTCTGCAAGGTGCCCTATAGGCTGCAGACTGGACAGTTTAAGCAAAGAGGTAGAGTCAGCACCAAACTTAACTTTCCCTGGGCTCTCCCTGGGAAACATCTGCCAGGGACTCATGTGTGTCTGTAGTAAGGTAGCAGTTCTCACGTGCTCTTGTTTGTCAAAGTTGAAGCAGGACAGCATGGGGCAACACCATCCCTCCAGCCATTTCAATATTTATGGATTAACAACCGCACCTTGAAACACCATCCTCTCATGAGCCAGGCAGCCAGTCCAGAGCCTGGAACGTGCTTTCATGTGTGGTCAGTATGCAACTCTGATTTATGATCAAGTGCTGCTTTTTGTACCGATTACAGATTCCTGTCTGGTTTTGACAGCATGATCTCATTAATGTTTAAGTGAAGGATGACTGTTAGGTTATACTGCAGGAGACTGTGATAGAATATGAAGTGATTGAGAGCCAGGAGTTATTCTCCTTCGCAAAATCCTCTCTGGCAGGGTTCTTGGACACTACTGTCTACCGGAGGTGCACTTCCAACACAGTACTGAGCAAAGAGCCAGTACTGTGGTCCCTACAGGCAGCAAGTGGGCAAAGCAAACAGGCTGCCTGGCAGCGATCCTTGACTGAGCACAAGGAGGCAGGTTGTAGAGTTGTTTTTGAACAAAGAGATAGTGAGACATCTAAAACAGGAAAGCCAAGTTTTGCAAACCAGTACAGTGTGTCCTAAAAAGCAGTAAACATCATTAAAACGGTTTAATGGTTTTTATATATGTAGTCTACCTTCCTTCTGGCTGGACTGTAAGTGCGTGGCTCCCAAGTTCCTACAGGCAACCGGGCACTCCTTTGCATTTTGTGTTCATCCTTCTCATGTGTCTTTCTCTTCGATTTCAGCCAGTGTGAGCCTTCTACCCTCTTCCTCCAAAGATGTCTCCATAAGAGCTTTCTGACTTTACAGCAGCAAGCATAGAAGTAAGAGATGGTCTCAGAGTAGAGAAATGAGCTTTTATAGACTGCTCCAGCTGGTGAGTCTAGTGAAGCTATAAACAGTTAGCCTGTTAAAGATGCTCCCAAAGACTTGCTCAGCGTGATAGCACAAGGCTGGAAGCCAAGGGTGAGGTAATACAGTAATTACTTTTCCAACACAATAGCTTAGTCAAAAGCAAAATGCAAAGCGAAATGCTTAAGATTAAAAGTGTTTATTGAACTCCAGAGTGGTCTGATCAGGCTGTAAAGACAAATATACCCATTGCCTCACTATACCTCCATCATGATGATCCCCTTCTCATCAGGGAAGCAAGTTTATTAAAGGCCCAGGAGAGTTACCTCAGCATCAGGAAGGAGAAGGAGAATCTCATTGAGCTCTCATCCCCGTGTAAGTGTACACCTTTGGGTAGTAAACACAGAAAGCCTTGGAAGTGCAGGAAAATTGTACCTGATCTTAGAGCTGAGAGTGCTGTGCATTTACAGAGCATGTTTTAGTTTTCTTTGCCCTCATGTTTCTACAAGTGTTCTGGAGGAGTCTCCATTTTGTAGTGGGTTTAGCTGGGCCCTGCAAGGAGTAGGAGGACTGCCCCATTCTCCTAGGTACAGAGTTCATGTCCTTACGAGGTGAGAAGTGTCATCCTCTGCTGATATAACATGAATAAACAGAATTGTGCCAACTGATAGCAACTGCAGATCTTACACAAAGCTTACAGCTAACGTTTGTGCTTGAAAAAACAGGGGCTAGATCGACTCCAAGTCCTGTTTTGGATTTCTAATCCATCTGCAGAAGATAATGTCCAACCTGGTGTATAGTCTGTATCCTTAAATGTTCTAGGATTAAAAGACAGATTGAAATAGAAAACATAAATTAACTCATGCACTTGCACAGGGCTTTGGTTCACATGTAGGATATGCTTCAGCTGGACATAAAGGAATTTGTCATCTCTTTAAGACCACCACATTAGACATTCCCTTACCAGAGTCGTCTACAAAACTTGATCCTCTAGATGTGCTCCAGACACACATCCATTTCCCTGAAGGTCCTTGCAGCTCCTCTCCTGAGCCATTCCTTCGAGAATGGACAGGGTAGAGGGGCTGGACCCCGCCTCTGCCATTGACCTGGGGTTGGACACCATCTCTGTATTGACTGGCCTAGGGTTGGACCCCATCTTTCTGCTGCTGGTCTGTGGATTGCAGCATTGACCCTGCATGTGGGAAGCACAGGTTAGAGGCTGCAGATTTCCATCCACAGCCTGGTGTGCCCAGGTTGCCCACTGACAGATGAGGGAAAGCCAGGGGATACTCCAGTGTCCTCTGCAATCCATGTCCTGGGAGATTTTACAACTGACCAAATGGGTGAGGGGACACCAGTGATGGTACTTTGGGATCTGGGCCTCACTTGGGGCACAGGGAAGTGCTGTTTCCCAACACTAGGCCTCTACCTGCCTCCATGAGATTTTCTCCATTCATCTGGACTAGTTTTAAATGTCAGGAGCAGTAGGGGCTTCCTCTCAGTTCCTGAGAGACACAGGCATTGCCTGACATTCCTCTGTCAGGCCATTGATCCCTGCAGCCAGAGCTTTGCCTCTTGTGATGTTATTTCTCAAATCAAAAGAGACACCCTCTTCCATGAGCTGTTCTGTGTAATGTTTTCTCTGAGTCCTTTAGCAAAGAAGGGAAAAACAAGAGCAGCGTCAGGCAGCACCAGGTAGACATTCACATTGTTTCTGTATGTATCAAGAGCATTTATGTATTTTTATTTGCCTCTTTCAGAAGACAATAGTTGCATCCTCCTGCCGCTCCCTTTCAAGGCTCTGCAGAACCAGGCTGGCTTGGCTTAGGACATTGTCCTTCAAAATCTTCAGTCGCCAATGTGACATTGCCAGGTATAATGTTGCAATGCTGCTGTTTGAGTTTTAGCACTCAAATCCTCAGCTATGTGGGAAGGCAAAAAAATAAACAATTGAACATGTTTCTCTGTTTGCTCTGAAGATGTTTTCACAAATGGGGTGTGGGAGTTATTTTGCTTAGAATGAGTGGGATGCTGGAAAATGGTGCCAAGAGTTGAATTTCGAAAGACATCTGAGAAAGACCAAAGGGGTCATGGGCAAACCAGCATGGAAGAGCCAGCAGTCACAAAAGTGCGAGCTGGAGAGAGCCTGTCCAGATTTTGGCTGTGCTGGCTGAAGGCAATGCAGAAGTTTGGATGTGCTATGGGGGAAAGCAGGATCTGAATGTGACATGACTGGAGCACAGAAAAAGGAAGACTCCACCAAGTCAAGATTCAGGCCTGAATGACGATTTTTAGAATAGCAAGGAGGATAGGAGGTGTCTGGAGAAGGACAGTGCTGCTTGCCTTTTCTCAGTGGGTAACAGCAGTGTCAAATCTTCCTTATGCTTACATGTTGGTTGTGGGTTGGATATTCAAAGATGTCCACAGTGGTCTGGTTCTGCATTCCCACAAGCTTTGAAGAAATGTGAGTGCTCAGTTGTCACAAAGTTACCTTGCAAAATCTCATCCAATGTGTGGAAAAGAAACCAACCTTCTTATACTGCACCTTCAATGACTATGTAATGCTCACTGGCACCAGGCTGGGACATGAGCTGAAAGCTGACTCAGAAAGGAGATTACCTCCTACTGCATAACTACACTGCTTT
Organism: Todus mexicanus; assembly: GCA_013389965.1. Taxonomy (NCBI): domain Eukaryota; kingdom Metazoa; phylum Chordata; class Aves; order Coraciiformes; family Todidae; genus Todus; species Todus mexicanus. The sequence continues at coordinate 5,116 of WEIS01054296.1, forward strand.
CAGGAGCAACCAGGTGTTTCTTGAGAGATTCCCATCCATCTGACCAAGGATGATGAGAAGAGAATGGGGAAGATGACTGGGCAAATTATCTAACTGCAGGAATTGATCAACATGACTCTGTGGGTAGAAACATTTCTGAAACATGTTCTTTTCAGATGAATCACAGGAAAATTCAAAGCAACAGGGAGAAGGCTGGGATTATTATTTTTTTTAACATTATTTATAACACAGCAATGTCCAGTGGTTCTAGAGGTCTCGTCCAGGTGTTGAACAGAAGTGCATACAGTTATCCCATAGTTTATAATCTACAAGGCAGACACTCAAGAAGATGAAGAGCGGGATTTGCAAAAGCACTTGAAAGATACAGAACAGAGCTTCCCCTGTTTGGTGGAGTTGTGTCCTTGGGTCACACAAGTGTTTTTTGACAATCCTACCCTGAAGGCATTTTCTGCAGAGAGATGCTTAATTTACATAAGGAGTTGGGTTTAGCCTTCCCCAGCTCTTCCTGTTCCTATTCAGAGCCTTATCCATTATAGTCTGGACAAATCTTGCCCACGCAGTGTAAATCACAGCTTTCGTGGAGGTCAACAAAAGTCTTCAGAGGTTTGCAAAACATTAGAAAAACATCAGAATAAGTCAAGCTTACAAAATTCTCACAAGTCCTCAGGCCATCCAGGGGCTCACTCCAAGATAGCAGAGCCAAAGCAGCATTTTGTGTTTTTAAAATATTGAAGAAGCCCTGGTAGAAATCTGCTCCATGGAAATGTGCTGTGAAGGGGATTGCACTGGTAAATGGCACAGGACAGGATGACAGAGGGATGTCACTCTGCGATTAGACTTTGCTGGGGAGTTGTGTTACATCACTATTGACATCTTGTCAGATTTGATGTGGGAGCAGAGCTTCTTCACCATGGTGTCCACCCTTCCTCTCATCTGATAAATAGTCCTTTGCCAAGCACTGCTAAGCCCACGAAAAGGGGCTGCAGTGAGAGCACAGTGTGTTTGCACAGTTTGCCACCTGCCTGTTGGTCGGGTGACAAACACGTGGAAAGGTGTCATATGGCCAGACTAGAAAGACAGTAAGTCAGGAACGCATTTGGAACTCTGCTGGGATGGACCAAGGCAAACAGCCTACATCTTCCATCAACATTGAGGGCTGGGATGCAGGGATGAGACTGTTCCTACAGAGCAATCTTGGTGTACAACCTGAGCTCTGTGCTAATGCCGGGCCCCACAGACAATTTCAGCACTTCATCCTTCTTCTCACCCTTCCCAATAAGCAGTTGCTTTGTTTTGGAGGTTGATGGCCCACTCTGGTTGCACAGATACAGACTGTCCCCTGTCAGCTAGCCTGAGTGTCCAGATGCTTTTCTGGCTTAATTAACGAATATAGTGGTATACGGAGATACACTCTGGCTCCAGAGAGACGAGTTTTCTCCTTTGTGAGTCAATTAAGGTACTTCTTCTGCTGGAATAAGAGGATCTGCATATGAGGATAATCAGGACCAGCTCTGCACAGGGACAAACCTCCCCTACCAAGAGGGGAAATTTGTTCTTTAGTGTAGAAAGGGCTCCTGATGAACTGCAATGTGTATGACCAGAACTGTTTTCACTTGCTGATACTTACAGAATGAAAGGAAAAGCATCCTCATTCTCTGTCCTTGAGTTGTCTTCTGAACTTCATGGGAGTAGTACGAACAACCAGGCTGGTTTTCAGCACTGAGCCGTTTTAAGAAGCATGAGTTTGTGAATGGGGATTTCAGAGGGTACCCAGCTATCGAAGCATTGGCACAGTTGGAAACCCATAACATCCTTTCCTCAAAAATTCAGTATTTTCTTCATCTGTGCTGGTGTCTCATTCCTCCAGGGAGTGTTACACAAAGGGTATGGTCAGGTTTTCACTTCAGGACTGTCTAAAGAGGAAGCATAGAGCCAAAATCAAGCACCTGCTGCAAATTTTGGGTTTGTGATTAGCAAAACCTGCCATGCATTCAGCACTCTGCAGAGGAGATTTTGCAGCCACATGCAAGGAAATTAAAAGGGGTGGATTAAAGTTTACAGTGTGAATAAACAGGACTGAGAGTCAGAGTGCTTTTAAGCAAGAATGCAAGAGAAAATTCTTCCTTACACTGTTTTGCTCCTCCCTGTGTGCTGATCATGTTCATTTGGGCTTGGTTCAGTAAATGAAAGCCTTGAAGAATCAGTCCAGTGTTGCCTGAAGTGTCTGCAACTGCCTCTCACACTGACACTTTAACAGCCATCTTAGGTTGTAGTTTTACCTCTCTCAAATCAACACATATTTCAGAAAGACACTATTAACCTGCCTCTAGCCTCTCCCTTTTCTGGACCCACACTGTCTTCTCCAGCAGGGTGTCAGGACAAGCAAACTCAGGGATAGGTGGTGGGGAAGCAGTAACTAAATAAAGACATGGAAATGCTGTTGTGTAGCATTTAATCTTTTTTACTGACTCTCTAAGTGGAAACCTGAAGAGGGATGCTTTTTGCTTAGGGAAGTAGTTAAAACATCCATAGCTTTTAACAAACATGACACGCAGCTGGAAGGGCTCAGCTCTTCCAAGCAAGGAAGGTTTGGTGTCGATGTTCATTGCATCATTATTATGAACTAAAGACATTTTTACATGAAGTAAGCCAATGTCTGTGCTGCATGATCTTTTGGAGTTAGAAAGCAGAAATGGAGGTGTCATTAAATCACACTGTCTGGTAGAGGATGGTCAACTGAGCTTTGGGCTCTGGCAAGTTTATCATTCAATATTTCTGGTTACAAGGATTGGCAGTACGAAGTCTTGCTCTGGTCACAGATCCCTGTGTTGGATTGGGAGATGCTATCTATTGGAATTGGAGGCATTCACTTTAAACAGGCATGTGGTGTGTCTTGAGTTGCCTCCTTGACATTAAATCTCCAGAAGTGCAGGCTGCAAGGGACCTGCTGGGTCAGTGTGCCTGGTTCCTTTCTACAGCCAAAACATCAAATATTGCCTACCATACCCTGAAGAACATTTCATTTTAAGTAACTACAGTGTTCTGCTGAAACATTCCTCCTGTATTGGTGAACAGACTAAACTCAGTGCTGGTTTATATCCACTTGTTGTTGGGCTAATAGTATCTCCAGCTTACAGAGTTTTTCTCCTTCCCAGGTTTTTGAGACGGTGATCTCATTAGACAGCAATGCTACACAGCAGTGCTTCATTTACTGAGTCAACTATCTCCTTCTCGTGTCTCAGGTGCACCTTGGCACAAGCATCTCCTAGCAAGGACTAAGTTACACTTCCCTGGCACTGGGTGAAAAATGTTGCCATGGGCTTGCACAGGGGACCTGTCAGCACAGCTCCCTGCTCCTTTCTCACTGTGAAAACAAAGCCTTGTATCCTCTCTGCTTCCCTCTGAGCAGTTGGTGGCCAGACCACTGGTACCTTGGGCTTCACTGAGGCCTTGCAGCAGCCTGCTGAAAGCAGGCAGGCAGAGAGATGTTGCCTCTGAGAGCATCGCTGAGCAGCTCACCTGCAGGGTGGCATGGGGAAACAGCTGACTCCAGAGACAGGGGAACACACCAGCCAGCTCCAGCAAGGGTGGTGAGAACAGGGCTGTGCCCCTGTTCCTCCTCCCCTCCTGGCTGCAGTGTGCCCTGAGCCTCCCTGTGGTCACTCGCCAGGATGAGCAGTTTGCCTCTGGCTTTGCACTCTTCATCTGTGACCTCCCAAGGAGCTGTCAGTCCATCATCAGTAAGATAGTCCAGATGGAAAAGTGTTTCAGGAAGGCTCTTGGTACGTAATGAACTGCCTACAGATCTCCCTTGTGAAGGCTTAACATTTTTTGCTTCCTGGCTTTGCTGTCAAAACTGCAAAGATGGAGTATCATTTCCATTTTTTTATCCCACTCACATTTCTGCGTACAGTGCCTAGTTATGTTGAATCTGGCCCCAAAGTGCATTTGCTGGCCAAGGAGGCGTGGAAGAAGCTGTGTGATGTGAAAACAGCAGGCTCCTGAGGGATGTGCAATGACAGGAACTGTAAGGAGAACAAACACAAAATGAACTTGAATGAAGATACAAGATCACCCACACACGGGCAAGCAGGGCCAGCTGGGACACCCCCACAAAGCTGGTGGATGTAACACAGGAGCTAAGGGACACCCGTGCCTTTTTGGAGCAGCAGCTAGAGGTGAGGTAGGGATGCTCTAGGGCATCTCAAATGGGTTTAGTAGCCTATGTTTAGGCAAAGGAGTCCCTGACCTCCAGCAACTAGACTGGGAGCCTTGATATCTGGATTGCAAACAAACAGCCATAGAATAGAGGCTTGAGGTGCTTAAAGGTAAAGCTGAATCTACCTCAAATGTCATAAATGTGTTTAGGACCTTATCCATAATCTGTCGCAGATATTTGTACAGGCACCCACTGCTGCACGCTGGAAGAACCTTCTGCCAAGCAAGTTTGGAATATTCTCTGCTGTGAAAGAAATTGTGCAATTGGTGCAAAAGAAATTCAAAGTGTTTGAATTTGGCACAGTTCTTGTATATTGATGTAACAACATATATCTGGCATGCAGTTGCATCCTAAGGAAGTGAAACAAATGCACGCCCGTCTACCGCAGCCTCTGTGTTTACCCAGCACTGAATCTGACAGCACAGCCAGACAGTCACTCTGTTGCAATATTGCCTTTCCAAGCAGATGGCAGAGGAAGGTTGTGTTTAAGCTGCTCTACAGTATGAGTTGTGACACATGCTGGAGTCCTAATCTGCAGGGTCTGAGACTGACCACAGTATATTTCTCTACTGTAGCCTGAAAATTCAGATCTCCTTTGGTGAAAAGAAGTGAAGAGAGAAGGATTCTCAACTCAGTATGACTTAAGAATAAAACTAGGGCAGGGGTCTGGATCTAGAAGTTTAAAATAATTCCAGTCTTCAAATTTTGTTTCAATTACTGCAGAAAAGTGTACCTGCGCAATCTTTATGAGACTAGCACCTACACTGTGCCTGCACCAATGGGATGGACCGTATTCCTATCAGGCACTGCCTGTCTGGAAAATGGGCCAGTGCTCATCCCTTTCTTTTGACCCGCAGGAATCTTTCATCCCTTTCTTCTGACCCGCTATGCTGTCTAATGACTTGGAAAATCTGATTTTTCCTTTTCTGGCATAACTTCTGACCCACTATTATGTCCTTTGGTGAGCTATACAGGCTCCCCAGAACTCATTGTCTCACTTCAAAAAAACAGGATGACAATGGCTACCTTCTACATGGGGAGAGGGCTGTGAAGCTGGTGCCTCTGCTGGAACACTGACTTATTCTCAGTATATTGCATGATACATCCATAAATAGGAATTTAGGACACGTCTATGAGCAAGAAACTCAGATCAGCACATCCAGTTCTGTAGTCCCCAATCCTGACTATGAAAACTGTGAATTAGTATCTTGCAAAAAGAGTAGAGCCAAAGGGAAGAGCTGTTTGATAAAACAGCCCCTGCCACAAGCACCAAATATATCACACGTGCAAACAGACCCTAAGTCCAGACCTCGGGAGCCAGTTGCCCAGATGCCTTTGAGGATCTGGGCCTAAGGGCTCATTCCAACCAGCTGAAGTAAATGGGACTATCCCTATATTTAAGTTTTTGCTGGATGACAGCCAAAGGTTCAGCATCTTGCAGAACTGGCTCTCATGATGCTGCATTCCTTAATAGCTGGGAAAGCGAGCAAAGCAATGTATAGCAGAAAGTGTCCATCCATGTTAGTGGGTATTAGTAACCACTTTTAAAGGCCTAATCTATGTAAAAATGTTTTCGCTCCACCATCAGCAACTTCCCAGCAGAGGCAGGAATTTCCCACGGTTGACATGCCCTGAGCAAACAGAAGAGCTGAAACAAAGAGCTGGATAATTAGCTGGGAGGGCAGGCGTTCCCCCAGTGCCTCACACAGCTGCAATGGGGCTCGATGGAGTGACCTGGAAAACAAACCCAACTTTAAAAGTGCAGAGGGTGAGGGGTTTAGCTGAGCCTTTTTAATTTTAAACAGTGCTGCCTGTGGCTTTACAGCTTCATGCAAAGGTGGGCAGACAAACTGAAGTATGAAAGAAGCCTTATTAAAACACGCTATACATTATGTATGAACTTGAACTCTTCCTGACCTCTGTAGTGCTGGATCCACCCCAATCCATAAACTGCTTGGGCCAAATTTTGTGCTGCTGAAGTAATTTGAATAAAATCACAAGCTGTTATTTTCAAGACACTATCCCCAGTTAAGAAAACCCAGGGTGTCATTTATTACCGAGATGCCTATCTCAGAAACGTACCTGAATAATGTAGCTGGATGTAAACAGTTATCTGAAGCTACAACTCCACTGCAAACCAAAGCACAGCCCCCTCCCAAGCAAGCTGTTTGCAGTTTTTCATTACCACTCACTGGAAAAATATATTCAGAGTGGCAAATGCATAATCGCAGTTAGAACTGGTTGAAATATTCAGCATGGATACAAGCTGTTTTTTGGACCAGAGATTCTATAATGTGATCGGCTGTTACAAAAGTCTCGTATTTATCATCAGATATACTTTTTTTTCTTTTTTTTTCTTTTTGATGAACTATGCACGGACTTACTGAGACACAAGGTTGTTTGCAGGCTCTTTGGCTCGGCTGTTCACTTCTCCCAGCATATGACAGGTGACCCAGCCCCCCAAGTTGTTGCTTTTCTTCCCTGATTCTCTCTCAGCCTCACACATTTCATGAGTCTGAAATGTTATTTTTAATATTCTAGTTTCAGTGCAAAGTACCTTCATTAATATGCAAATTGAAATTTGACAGAAAGCAGGTAGCCCGCTTCAACTTCGAGCTGCTCAGAGCCCTCCAGAGCTGCGGGTCCTCAATTCCTCCCCCACCTGGCATCAGCTGTCCTAATTTTATGGACCAGGAAAGAGCAAAGTGAGTGTTTTCTGCATGCTTTGCTTAGAAGAGATCAAACCCAAACCCCTTTCACAGCCTCATGCCCTTGGCACAGGAGCAGCCCGCAAAGGAGGAACCAGACCTCTAACACGGGTGGAGAGGTAGCTCCACCTGAAGAGGCATCAGTGTAGCTGGACTGGACATCCCTTCTGTAGGCAAGCGAGTGGCTGTGAGCACACGAAATGCAAGATTTGCCTTTTCTCCTCCAGCACTGTGTTGTGGACCTTTGATGAGTCTCTTAGCTCTAAATACTTCTCTGGAGGGCAGATGTTTGCTGGATAGGAGCCTCAGAAGGTTAAAGAGGATGTAGGATGGACTGGGATGGATTTCACAGGTGGTATATGCAAAACCTTCCCAGTGAGTCACGAACCAGTCAGAGAAGCCATGTCATCAGTGCAGGAAGAGTTTCTGCCCCAGACCTTGACCCTCAAAAGAGAGGCAGTGGCTACAGAAGCGAAAAAGAGAACTACTGACTTGTGTTATCTGGAGATGAAGAGAGGAAGCCTTTGAGAGAATTCTGAAAATGCAGTTAAATTGGAGGTACCTTTCACATAGACATATTTTTAATGTAAATTAAGGGTATTTTGCAAGTTCTAAACTTTCAAGTATTGATTGATTTTTAGGGTTTTTTGAGCGAATTAATAACATCTCAGTGGTGAAGCGTAAAAGGTAATTTTCAAGTTTGTGTGTTATGAAGTGCAGCATGCAAAACCAAAATATAAAGTGTCTCTGAAAATAACCATCACAACTGCGATAATTGCTGGCAGTGGCTGTAATTCCCAGAAGATGTCTGTACTCAGCTTTACATGAAATTGATTTGACTTTGCATTTACTTTTCTATTTGGGCTCAGGTGATTTGAATCCAGGCTCAAATTAAGCATAGTTTCCCTTGTTAAGATGAAGCAATGTATCAAAAGCCTAAGGGAAGAGAGCAGAAGGGAATTGGAAAGCGCTTTGTTCAAACTTTTAATTATTTTACCTCATTCACAGTCTGAGCGGCACAATATATTTCTATTTGATCACATCAAACTTTCAGTGCACATATTTTTCTTTTCTCTAGCTAGCACACAGCTTACACAACATAGAGCCTTTTTTCTCATGATGCTCACAGATAGGAGCTCTGCTCCCCACACTTTGGAGCTAGAAGCTGAAACAAACAACATCAACAAATACCCAAGCACTCATTTCTTTGCCTGCAAACCCAGGTTCTGAAACATCATGGCAGCTCTCAGCTTCTACGCCAACATGAATGCAGGCTTGCTTGAAAGTACTTGCACAGTAGAGAGCACTTTTACCTGGGCCTCCAAGCTACCAAGCTTCTGCTGAGAAAACATCTAAGTTTAACTTATACATTTCCAATGTATAGTTCAGCTCTGTGTAACGCCCATGAACATGTCAGATTTCTCTACTGGGGGGCTTCGTCCCAATCCCAGTGGCCCTGCTGGGCAACCTGTTGTGCTCATTGGACTTGCATCTTCACAGAACATAAAACCTTTGGAGGACTCCGAAGGTTCAAGGTAAAGGCTGTCCTAACCCTACTTATGACTTTGTGGGGAAGCTTGATGTCAGGACACGGCTTGTCCTAGTGTGTCTGTTAGGGTGAAGTTGTTCTGAGGTCCACCCTTTGGTACAGCCTTTGGTAGTTTGCAAAGTTGCCTTTAGGAGGCACAGCACAAGCAAGGACACAGAGGTCAGTTTTAAGCAGGTGAGAACCAGATACCAACCCAGAAAGGACATCTTGCATCCACCCCCATTCCCTTACTTAAGAAGGGAGACAGACAAGCAGCTCCTCTCGTCTCTGCCCCCTGTGAGAAGAGATAAAAGGTCTCAAGGGAGGGCAAAATCTGCCACCCCGCCCGCGGACACTTCTCTACTCCTCTGCATCTGGCAGTAAAGATAGAGATTAGACTGCATTTGGACACTGTTCATGTCAGAGGGACCTTTGAATGTGGTTCTTTCCTTGCTGCTGGTGCAATTTTCCATTGACTTCATAACAGCATCCATTTCTGGCACAGGGAAGCGGGGGCTTTCACTCTGGCTAAGCTGGACCACAGCATTAGCCTCCCTCAGCCTGAGCTTTGCCCATCCTTTCATGAAGCAGGAGTGAAGCCAGAGCTAGGCAGAAGATAATACACCGAGGCTCTCCAAGGGCAGGAAGAGTCCTAATCATAAGAACTATTTTTGGAGGGATCTTTCAGCTTTATCCCCCTTCACCTCTCTGAAGCCAGAGAACAGAGCCAAATACCCAGAGGGAGAAAAAAGGATAAAAGGATTTTTCTTCCTAAAGGGAGGAGGGACCATTATCAGAGTCACAGAGAGAAGATCAAAAAGAACTACACAAAGAAGAGGCACAGGCTCTTTCAGTCCAGAGGAATGAATTGTGAGCCAGTAGAGTACCTTAATAACAAATTTCTAAGCCCCACACATCAGTTAATTACATCCCACCAAACTAATACCGCACCAACACGTCTTGCTAACGCATTAGAAATCAGAGCTGCACCTTCAGATTTTGGAGATCTGTGATAAATTGGGTGAGGGAAAACTGAGCAGCTGTGCAAGAGGCACTCAGTAGGTGTCCCAGATGGGGCAGTAAAATGATTTCAGCAAGGGACTGAGCCACCAGTGTCACCTTCCTTTGCCCAGGAAAGCACTGGTGAGAACCTGCGTGCAAAATCTGCTCAGCTCTGCTGCTCAAACCAGCTTATAGCTGCATGGTTTCTGCGTGCACATGCAGCTAGTCCACAAGGATGTCAGCCTTGCAATCAGTATGGTTTTCATCAACAGGAACAAAGACATGTGAACAGTTACTGGCAAACGGCCAAAACTTTTTCCCCATCACATTTTTCACAGTCATTTTGAATATGACCTCAAGAAGACCTGTTTGTTTTGCCATAAAAGGCAAAAGGTCTAATCCTAAGCAGTTTTGTGCTGATGCTTCTAGTTTTGCAGGCATAAAAGCTTCTGCCTGAAGGCATTAGCAGAGAAAAGGGAGTCAGGATTGGTTATGTTCTGGTTCTTTGCAGGATAAGAGAAGGAAAAAATTACACATAGACCCGAGAAGGAGGTGTGGTACTTAACACATCAGCACTCCCTAATAAATGCGACCCAGGCTTAGCTATTAGAAATGTGTGTGTTTGCGAGCATGTCTTGTGACAAGAGAAATGCAGTGTAATTCATTAGTGGTGACTGCGGAACAATTGGCTGCTCTTTGCCACTGGAGAAAGTAAGAAATTACTCTCGTCACAGTTCTTGCCACTTGACACGTGGGACATGCTTGGGAACTCCCTGCCATTTGAGAGGTATGCATTGTTCCTGAAACAATGATGTTTAATAGCTAACTTTAAGTTCAGGACCAGTTAAGTCCAGTAGCCCAAGCCTACAGGTCTCATTCTGTAGTCAAGAGAGACTGGTCCTCAAAGGATCCCCTCTTAGCTCACAAATGAGGATCCATGTTGTTCTTTTTTGACAACTTCATTCCTGACTTGCTGGATGTCCTGGAGAAATCTCCTTCATTTGAGAGCGTGGTTTTATCCTTTTCCCACTATTTTTCCCATTTAAAATATAAGGTCTCTGGAGCTTACATGTGGCACAAGATGCATCATTGAACTTCTATGAGAGAAATAAGGCTCCAATTCACTGCCAAGTGAGAAGTTCCTCCCCTAAGGGGAAGTTGACACTGATATTACAAGACTCACTTTTGTAAAGACATCATAGGCTACATCAGCAAAAAGTTTGTGTGCCTGTGTTGATGGAGTGAGCATCAACTAACTCTATGGGTGTTCTACACAATGGGAAAAAGTATAGACTGTTTTGTATTCACATAGTTGTCTTACATAGGGTCTGGACAAGTCAAAGGTTTCCTGGGTTGGACTAATTTCAAAAACTGTTCTTAACAGTGCTCTTACACTGGAAGATGAGCACCAAAAAAGCAGAAGAAGCCCTGTAGGGAGGTGTAAACAAGTTTTCAAATGGGGAAAGTGCAAGTGGGGGAGGCCAGTATGCAATGGCTGTTGTTGGAAAGCAAGCATACGGCAGTCCAGCATATTGGATTCAATGCTCAGGAAAAGTTCATCCTCGTGAAGGTATTTCCTCCTTCCAGTGTCAACACTAAGGAAAGCTGGAGTTTCGGGTTCCATAAGTTCCAGTTGTATAAGATAGACCTTGATGGAAGTTTGTTTTAACTGGCATGCTTCACTTTTTGAAAGGTGTTCCCCTTGTTTACCTTCGTGGATTGCTGTTAGGTTGTGCTAGTCTTGTCTGTCCATCACAAGTACTTGTTCCTTGTCCTTTGTAAGATCCAAGCTGCTATTTCTTAAATTCTTTTAGGACACTTAGTTTTCACCTCAACAACTACACACACAAACTGTCATAAAAAGTATTTAAATAGGTGAGAAGATAACACATTGACAAAACTGTAAACACTATTGCTAAGCTGAAAATCTAATGAATATTCTTTTAGCACCCTTCAAGAAACGTGTTTGTTTAGATAATAACTTACAGAGAAAATCAACTCAACCAGAATTATTGTAGGATCCTTGAATAGTTTGGGTTGGAAAGGACCTCTAAAGATCATCTAGTCCAACCCCCCTGCAGTGAGCAGGGATGTCCTCAACTAGATCAGGTTGCTCAGAGCCTTGCCAAGCATGACCTTGAATGTCTCCAGGGATGGGGCCTCCACCAACCTTCCTGGGCAAGCTTTTCTATTGTGCCACCATCCTCATGGTAAAGAACTTTTTCCTAATGTCCAATCTAAATCCACCCTTATCTAGTTTAAAACCATTGTTCCTTGTCCTATTGCTGCACGCCCTTGTGAACAGTCCCTCTCCAGCTTTCTTGTAGGCCCCCTTCAGGTACTTTATGATGGAAAAATAATACTCCGTTGCTTTATTTTCTATCATAGCGTATACAATTTTAATTCTTTTGAGGTCTTTGGAGTGATAAAGTTCCTGGAGTACTCAATTTATATTTATTTAAGTCTGGAAGGGGTAAATGGAATGACCTGGTGAAGGCTGAGTCACTTGCCTTGGCTTTGACTGAAGGGAAATAGAGGACTGCTGCTACAGGACTTGACTATGAGGAATTAAAGAAGTTTAATGCAAATTTTGTCAATCAATTACATATACAAAATATGCCTGGGGTACCCAGTGTGATATTTTTAGGAATTTACAAAGCTGTTTGATAAGGATAACTGGTCTAGAAGAAATCAGACGATTGCTAATGTTTCCAGATGATACAGAAACAGTGGGAGAGGTGAGAAATGAAGCGGACAGAACAATCGGGATAAAGATGACCCAAACTATATGGAAACTGGACTAGTCTCTTTAAAGCCAACATTAGTATTTCAAAATGGGATATCGTCTAGGCTAAGCACAGATTTTGTTAAGCAACCGCTAAGCAGGTGATCTAAGCCATGTAGTAGTCTCTTTTGATCTCAAAATTTGATCACCATTGCATGTTGAAGTTCTGTGCTCCAGAGATGCACTCATCACCAAACTGATCTATATGGCTTATCTGCATCCTCCACCTCCTCCTAAACTGTTTCATATCAACTGTTTCACTTGCAGAAATTTTCCTTGCCCTTGCCCTCACCCTCGCTTTTCCCTCTTCTCCATCATAACTTTTAGTCAAACTCCAGAAGCATTTGACATACATAATCCTAACGCTTCAGATCTTTGGCAGTGGCAAAGATTGACATGTTAACAGGTAATTGGTGCAGAAATTGTAAAGAAAGAAAAAAACCAACTTGTTGCTGCTACAGTTTTTTGAAGAGAAGCCCACACTTTCAGGATGAGAACCATCTTCCGTATGTCAGACACAGAGGTGAGATGACTTAAACAGCAGAAGTGCTCAATTTTCAACACTGACTTTCAGAGGCTCCTGGAGAGACCAGTGACCAGTCCTGTCGATATACCTACATACATCTGTACAACATCACACTCAGCCAGCTGGTGTACCGTCTGGATGCTTATTGGTGTTGCTGGGTCCCCAGCGTGTAAGGAGCTCTAAAGAGCTTTTCTGAACGGTGAGCTGGAAGGAGCTTTGGGGCCTTTTCCTTGTGGTTCTGCCAATACGCTCTCTCCTGTGGGATACTGATATAAGCTCTCTGTGCTTCATTTCACTAAATATTGACAGGCATTTTCAGCCTGTGGTATGCAAACTGCTCTAGGAGTGCAAAACACACTATTATAGAACCAAATCTGTCCATGGATCTGTTTGTTCACTAAGGATTGCTACCTTGTTGAAGCCGATTACAGCTCCATGGCCTTCTTAATGAGATTTCTTTATTCCGTCTCTTATTCTACTAATCTCTCAGTTAGTTTGGTTGCAGGTACTATAATATGAACTCTGCTGCACAGGCCAAAGCCAGCAATACCGTAAGAGAAAACATCGATGTTCCCACTGCGGGGGGTTTTAGGTGGATGTGTCCAGGTCCACAACATGCATCCTCAGGTGCTGGTTACCACGCTCAAGGAACTGCACACGGTGACATAACTGACCAAGCACTTACCCTCCAAAAAACTTCCCAAACCAGAAAACTCGCTGTGGCTTTTGTAGCTGTACTCAGGGCAAAGGTCCATAAAATTAAAGGCTGATTTTCTATCCCTCCTCAACCACTCCATTCCTTCATCCAACCCTTAGCCTCTGTAGTGGAGTGAAACTGGTCCTGCCTCTTCCAGGTCTGGAGTGTGAGGCTGGCCTGGCCAGTTGCTGTAACTGCTGTGGGAGGAGGCAGCTCAGCAAACATGGAGAAACCCTGTGGGAGTTTCAGCTGTGTTTCTGCACATCTCTCCTTTTTATGTGCTAGCTGCAATTTGAAACACGCTATCTGGACAAGTCAATGAAGTTGGATTTCCATGTATGAGGCTAAGGGTACACCCTGATGTACGGGTCATTCTCACTGACAAATTTCAAGTCCCCACTCCAAATCAGGAGCACGTTTGCGTGTTTTTTTCTTCTAAGAAAACAGCCACCAGAAAGGTGTTCTTTCAGCCACTCCGACTGAAATTAACCCCTGCACACATGTAGAAATCAGCCCAGAATAACCATGCAGAAAAGAAAGTACAAACAGTTAAACTCGGACCATGGTATAAATAAGTGCAAACTGGGATATGTAACACAATCATCATTATAACTATGCTCAGAACTGCCAGATGATGGACAGAAACCCAGTAACCTCTGAAATGCCAGAACAACTCTGCATCTTGCTACAGCTGCACTGGTTTATAGACCACAGTTATTCCAACCAATGAGGGCATTTTATTATATTACATTACATTTTATTATATTATATTAATTCTATTAGGGATTGTTTGGCTGTTTAAAAGAAGAAGAAAGTCTCACAAGAGCCTCGGTCTCTTGCAGAGAGAGCCATATGACAATCTCCTGATAAATAACAGTTGCTGAGAGCAATTGCTCAACCCACGAGCTGCCTTGTACAGAAATGATCATCCATGGAAAGATTTTAAGAAATCAGGACAGCACCTCAGAAAAAGCAGCAGGAGGGATGGAGGAGTGGGGAAAATGGTGTATGGGGGCTGGAAGCTTCTGCCAAGCATTGCGGTGCAACTGCTTGCCTGAGTCAAGTGTTTTTTCTTTAAATGTTTTCAGCATCAGGGCCTGGGTTAGTAACTTCAATATTCACATAGTACATGAGCACCTTCTTAATGGGTGCCGAAAAGCTCCATGGGCTGTTCTTGCCTGTGATCCTTCTCCTGCCCAGCCATTTCCACTCCATGTAGTTGTACCAGGTCATTTTAAGGGGGATGGATCATCTGGAGAACTGCTGCATATTTATAATAAGACCATCTATTACACCAATGCAGGATGGAATTGAAAACATATGGTGCCCTGGGAGCACTGTTTCTTTTTTTAGGCCTTTTATGCCCTTCAGAAATGTCAAGATAGAGGAACGAAAATGTCAGAAAGCTGCAGTACGCTTACTGTAAAGGCATCCCATTGGTGACATATTTATGAAGCTGTTGGAAATTTAATTCACACCGAACACAAGAGACCAGATTTTAAAGATCCCATTAACAGATTTATCTAAAACCAGTCCTCCTGATCTGCACCTCAGTGGGGCCTTCTGCTGCTTGGACACAGGTCCCCATGCACCTCAGGAGAAAGCTCCCACTCCTGTAGCGGTGGTTTGATGCCACTTGCTTGTAGAGGTCTAGCGGAATGTCCCCACATCTTTGCTGCTGAAGTTGGAGAGCCAGGCATCCCAGACTCTGCTACAGTGGTGAGCTGCAGCAGTGGGTGAGAGTGGCGCAGCTGGATGGGGCAGTCCTGTGGGTTTCATATGCAGCGCTCGATGTTTAAAAGCCATTAAATGTGATCAAACAAAGCATCTACCTGGCAGGCTCTGCCCATGCTGGGACTGTTTTAGTTCACTAGTGCACATGCAGCCACATGCACCAGTTACAGATGTCTCAAAAGTCCTCCTCATATTTTACGTTTAGAGGTTTAGCCAGAGCTTCCTTCCAGCAGATCGCTTTTTAAAAGCTCAGATGTCAACACCAGTGTGGTACTGTAAAGGCATAGCAGGTCCCACAGACATATGGGGCCGAGCAGGAGAGGAGAAACTAAGCCCTGTTCCCTCCCAGGACTGTAAATCCCACTTACCTGCAGAACCAGCTGAGAAATTGTTCTTGTATAGTATACACAGACAGCAGGGGCCTGAAAGCAGCTCACTGGAGCTGCCAGTTGAGCTGAATTGTCTGCAGTGCAAGGCAGACTAAAGCTATAGAGCTGCTTTTGAAACCAATTGCAAATACAATCTGCTGCTGTCTCAGATGCAATGCCCTGGCTGTGTCCCAGCAGCAGTGACTTGGCCACTGTGCCAGAGCTGAACCGCATCAGAGGTCCCCTCTGAGGATCTCTTCCCAGTTCTCTTCCAGGTTCAGGGAGATCAGAGCCCTCAAGTCAACAATTGGTGGCTTTAAAATTCCCAGGTAAAACCCAGCAGAAGAAATATGAAGGTTGGGATCATGGTGTCCTCTCAGCTTAAGGAGGACAGAAATGTGCAGCCGGGTGGCTGCTCTGGACTGTCAGTGCCATGGGACAGCAGTAGCATCTCTTTTCCTTGTTTATGGCCAAAGACACAGTCCAACAGAGCGAATAGGAAGAGGCTTCCAGAAATATGCTGGAAGAGATGGTGGAAATATTTCAGTCAAGCTTCTCAAGATTTTGAATAAATTAGACTTATCAAGCATCGCGGCTTGGTTGGGGTATTTTTTTCATTTTTGGCTAAAATTTCTGGCAAAGAACACAGAGCTGTGACCAGATTGCAATTCTTGCTATGGGCTGTTCTAGAGGAAAAGGATGTGGGAGGTCTTGGAATAGAGAAGGGCTGGGGAAAAAAGGCATGCCCTGTTTTTTAACCTGGAGTCTGGGATATGAGGTGGAAAAGTGGTAAAATGTGGACAGATTAAAGAGGGCCAAAGTGTTGGACCATTTGCAGAACAGGGCTGAGAGAGAAGAGAAAGGATGAGTCAAGGAGCCCAGCTTACCCCTTGAGCAAGGAGCTCACCACCTCCAACGTGCTAGCAAGATGGGCTCAGTAGGTTACCTCCTGTGTGCAGCTCACACACACATGTGAGAAAACTACTTTAGTTCGTCATGCTGGGGACAACAGTCCTGGGACAGGTACTTTCCCCAGAACATATAGATTTAAGTAGTAGGTAAGACTTGACGCTGTGCCTCCAGCATGGATGTGGTCATGCAGGTCCCACTCCAGGCCCTCTTCTAGAAAAAGAGGCAGAAAACATTATTTTGGGTATAGGATACCAGGTAAAATATGAGCAGTCCCATGGGAGAAGACGACAGCTTGGAATAGTTTTGATTCTGCCTCTAAACCTTGGTGCAGAGCTCACATTGCTCCTAGCTTCTCTCCTCCCTTCTGTGTACTCCTGCTAGCAGGGGAAAAACCATGGTGGAAGTGATGTGGCAGAAGAAGGTATTAAAATGAACACCAACATACACAAAGCAGAGAGCAGAGAACCAAAAAATGCATAGAAACATGATGTTAAAGAGAAAATAGGGAGGACTGCAGGAGTGAAAAGGGATATCAAAAACCTCTGAAGAAGGTTAGCATGTGTGCAATCGTACATAAAAATCCAAACAACCCACAGTTTTGCTTGATGGAACAGTCTCTGCTCATCTTTTACACATTTGCGACTCTTCTTCCACTCTAGAACCTGTATGAGCATTTCCAAATATAGAAATCCCTTCTGCTGGCTCAAAGTGGAGGGTAATACACTTCATTTTGAACACCTTAGGCTCCAGCAATCCTCAGAGAAGGGAGGAGAGAGGGAGATGATAGAGAAGGATAGAGGGTAGTGGTGGGGACTAAAAAGTCTCATGCTGGAGATGAGAAATGACAATGAAAGAGAAGGAAATGGATAAATAATTTGTCTGAAATCCAATTATATCTTGAGGCATGCTTGGATCTACATGGGCTTCTGTGTGTGCTGGGTAGTATATAAATTTGGATATGAGAAATGCAATGACTGATCTCCCTCTCTGCCGTGGCCCAAGCTAGGGATAAAGACTCTCCTGTGCCTATAAAGCAGCTTGATCTGGATCCGCTGTGTTCATGCTCCCACTCAATTGTCTCAGACAGAAAAGACAGTAATTCATCTTCCCATTGCAGCTCCAGGCTTCACCAGTGATCCCAATCAGCTGTCATGAGGCTTCACTGGCACAGATTTCTGTGCACGAGGGAAAGAAGTTTGGCCTGTGACTTGGGGATAGCATGGTTCAGAGCAAGCGTGGATTCAGAGCAAGGATTTTAGTTTTGGCTTTGCTGTTGGGTTGTAGCCAGATGGCCATTACCACTCTGAGAAACCCTCTTCCTTCCACTGAAGCCTTGTCTGGGAGGGTTACATTGAGAGGAAGCCCACAGAAAATTATTCCAGGGTGAAATACTGAAAATTACTACAGAGAAATAGGATTTTGCATTCCCCCCTCAGAAGAGATTTCTGTTGTTGCAGTGAGACATCATCCCAGATGACCTCCACCCTTCATTCTCAGAGGCTGGGGTATTTTGGCTGCTGGTGTGGGGGCCAGATCTGTCTCACAGGGCAATTCAGGGGGAGATGCAACCACCAGCTGTGGATCTGCAGAGTGGGAGCACTCTCCCAGGGTGAGGGGGTTGCTGTCAACTGGCCCAGGGCACTGCTGAGGCAGCTTCACACCCAATCACGTCGCCTGACATTGAGCAGCCTGGACAGGAACAGCGAAAAAAAATCTTGCACGTAAATCTGGAGCAAATTATCCCCAGGCAGCTCCAGCCAGCATGGCAATTACAATGAGAGAGACTTGTTCAGGTCTTCTCCAGGTGGAAGTAGACATGATCCTCTCAAAACAGGCTCATACTGCTTGTAGGGACTTCATCACATGTTCACAATGGGTCTTAAATTACCTCACTGGAGGTAAAACCACCTGGGTGTCTGAAGCCCTTGGGGAAATATGACCTTTGGCCTTTCTCTCTTAATTTCCTCTCTCTGCATGCAGAAGATAACCATGCTTATCTGCCTTTGCTGAACACGTTAAGATTTGCAACAGAGAAGCACCGAGTACGTGACTAACGTTGGCATCATCCTCATCATCCTTTAGCTGAACCCCATCGGGCTCAGGCTGCTGCAAGTCAACTTTGCACCAATTTAACTACCTACGCAGGGAAGAGTTGCAGCCATTGTGGTCCCCTAAGCTGCAGAGGTGCTGCTAAAAAACCTTATTCAGGCAATTCAACCTTTTCAATGAGATTTCCAAAGAAAAGCCCAAGCTACCAGGAGAAGTGGGTACAAATCAAGCACAGAAGGGAGGATGGGGAGAAGTTAATATTTCACAGGCATGATCTACAGCCATGAAATGTGATCATGGCTGGGAAATGTGGATTTTTTTTTTTTTTGTAAATTAAAATAAAACCAAGGCCAGAGTGCCAGCAAAATATGGAACCAGGGATTTCTGTTTTAGCTTTACAGTGAAGTTCAAGTTTGCCTTTAATACTAATTAAATATTTTGCTGTTATAGGAGAAAAAGTATCAGCTAAGAGACTGTCTCTGCCTCCAGAGCTTTTGATGTGGTTAATTTCTGGAAAGGAGAATTTGGGACTCAGATTTTGCAGTGCTCCACTCCACTATCCTGGCCTGAAATAAATGCAGAAGTCCGTGCCAAGAAGTAACAACAAGAAAAATATTTTTTGTGGGTTTCTGCCGCAAAGCTGAGATGGGGATAGATGGATTGATTTGAGACAGGTGATGAGCCTCCAGGGTGCAGGACCGGGGAAGGGCATATCCGAGATAGAGGACAGGGGAGTGAGCGTTGCCCTCGTTACCTAACAGCAGATGCCATATAGAAAGAGGTAGAAAGGGACTGGTGATGACAGGGCAAAGTGCTTTTGCAATGTGCCTATTTAAATAAAATCATTTATTGGATGCAGTTCTCAGTTTACTTGAACTAAGAAGGGGTCTGAAGAGAGGGTAAAATGCAGAACAAGAAGGAGTTAATGCATTTAAAAAGCTAAAACCTGCACCACTGGGATAAAAGCGAACTTAGTCAGTGACTTCATTGCAACTCAGCAGTAAATCCAGAGTTGCTATTTTCTGTGGAGTGCAGATGTCTGAATACCATCCCTGGATGGGAATAAAAGGAAACGCTGTTTACTGTGAACAAAACGCATTATGAACAAACTCCGACACACCCTAAACCAACTTTCGTTTGAAAGCGAGCAAGGGTTTCATTAAAAGCAAAATTTGTGAAAAGAGATTTACAGGATATGTGGGAACTTGCTTGAATGATTAAAAATTAATTATACAAGGGGGAGGATGTAGAAACACGTTGTGTTAGGATGCCACTGCATGGCCCAGACAAATCTGTTTCTGAGATTGTAAATTCAACTCCTTTTCTCCCCTTCCCTCCCTTATATCTGATTCTCCACTGGGCTTGCTGGACACTGGAGCAGATGCACTTCAGTGTTTGAAAAGCTCAGCTGATTCTGTGGTGCAATGCTACCCCTAAAAGCCGTATCTCCCTTTTCTGCCAACTCATTCGTATTATCACGGAGCAAAATTCTGAGCTTGCTGCACATAAGAGGAGGAAAAAAGCTCCCATCAGTTTCTTGGAGCTTCTCAGGTTAGAAAAGATCTTAATATTTGCCCAGTCTGCAGCCTCACAGATGTCAAGCAAAGCCACCAATGAGATAATGGAAGCACTGCAAAAACAGGCTGCCAGTGTCAGAGCCCCATTGACATCTGTGTCCCTAGCCACGAGCCTCACACTCCTGTCTGCAAGAGGTCTTCATCTGAGTGCTCTCTTCCCACCTTCTGCAGGGGAGGAGGGTGCTGGAAACAGCCCTATCCATCCCTCCAGGAAGCCAGTGCGCTCAGTAAGACCTTGTGAGATGTCATGAGGCCTGTCCCTGATACGGTAGTATAAGGAGTGTCCCTGAGGCAAGACAATAAACCATCAACACTTTGTGTCTCCCCTTGGGCTTCCCTTTAATTTTGGTCTGCTGGTGTTTTGGTTTGCTCTTCCTGGGGGAAGCTGTATGAAATTGTGGAGCAAGGAGGAAGCGTGGCTGCCGGTGTGATTTGGAAGTGGGGGAAACGAGGTTTGGTTTTAGTGTATTTGTTTTGCATGTGCTTTCTGAGGAGCATAAATCCAGTAGCAGAGGCTTCATCAGGGATGGCTGTGGCTGTGCTGAGCTGTCCCCATTTTGGGTATCCAGTGCACAGCACACAGTACAAGCTCAGCTGGGCCTGGGCTCGGTGGCTTGCATGAGAAATGTCCTTCAGTGGCATCCCCCACTATCCAGATAGTGAGCTGCATAGGAGAAGCAGTTTAGCAACGAGCAGAAGCGCACTCTGGAGAGTGGTGTCCAGCCTGAGCGGTAGCTGTTGATGTTGTCCTTGTTCGTTTAGCTCCCCACATGTGGCTGATGAAAATGCATACGTCTGGTCACCCAGTGCCTGCTGATGCTGTAGACAGGCAACACTCTGAAAATGAGACCAGAAGGCAGGAGCGAGTGGAAGACAAGAGCAACCTTCTTCTCCCCACCATAATTTCTTTTTTTTTTTTT